>JAREIK010001303.1:206163-253060 GCA_029783825.1 Sapria himalayana
TGTAAATTTCAAAACAAATAACAATATGTTTGTGTATTCATATTATAAAAAATTTCTAAAATATATATGTGATGTAGTGTTAATTTACAAAGATAAAACTTTAAAAATAAATTTTTTTACAAAATAAAATTTGCCCATCATAATATGCAATATGGTATATTTAGTATAAATAAACAATGTTTAAAATGTATCTATTAATTACAAAAAAAAAACATTGTCATGTATTCAATTTTAAAAAAAAAATTAAAAATAATTATTTAAAAAAACAAATTCATATATTTATATGGTCATTTATATATTTTGAATAAAAAAATAATAATAACGTGTAGAAAAATTTACTCATGTATTTATATGGTAATCAGTTTTGTTTGAACATAATTAAAGAAATAATTAATTTTTTACAAAAAATTAAAGACATGTATTTATATGTACTACATTATAATTGTTTGAATTTTAAAGTTTATAAAAAATTATTAATAACAATAAATAATATGTAGAAATTTATTATAGACATTAATATTTTAATAAAAAAATTATATAGAAAAATAAAAACAATATTACCTATTTATGACCAATATTTTATTTTTTAACATAATTGTGAAAACAACATAATTTACAAATATGCCATTTTCATTTATTTATGAGTATAATGATAGTTATTTTAATATAAATATTATAAAAACAACTTTTTGAATAAAATAGGAGCTCATATATTTAATTAATAATTTCATATTACGCATTAATATGCCTCACACACACACATACACATACACACAAAAATTTATTTTAAATATAAAGAATTTACAATATTTTATAAATTGTGTACAATATATATTATTTTATTATAATTAAATTTTCAAATTCATAAAATTTTAAATACATTTACAGTTTACACACACATATAATCACACACACACACACACACATATAATAGTTTCATTTGTAACTTTAAAAATACATTACGTATATAGGTATATGTGTGTGTTTTTGTAGGTGTTCAGTAGTATATGCATGCATACAAGTATATATACACTACTTTGAAAATGTAGATACATGTGTGAATATATACAAAAGTACAAAAATATGTATTGTGATATATAATATATAGTAATGTATATGGATATATAAATGTATATGTGTGTGTAGATCAGTGTATATGCACATATATATTTATGCATATATATGTAAATATCAACATTAATTTTGAGAAGAAAAATAATTAAACACATAATTATTAACATGTTCCACAAAATTATGAGAGCACGAGAAAAAGTGACATTGCAAGATACTACTAATCTCCCAACTATAGAACTTTGCCTCAAAATTTGATCAGAGTACTACTTGCAATGATAAAGTTCATTCAATAATATTTACCATGGAGTTAACATTTTCATTCAATACTATAATTTATTCAAATAAAAAAATCTATCTAATATCTTTTTCAACAACTCTTCTATCTTCTTTTTTTAGTCTTGACAAGCTATTTTTAATTTTGATTATATGTTCATTTCTTATCTAAAATCTATAGTTCAAACTATTGTAATTGTAAAATCCATTGAATCAATCTAGGCCTGATATCTTTCTTTTCAATGAGATATTTGATTATATAATATTTAGTATAGACTATGACTTTGATTCCCACTAAATATGATATTAACTTGTCAAAAGAAAAGATTGTTTATATAAGTTCTTTCTCTATAGTAGTGTAATTCAATTGGGCATTTGAGAGTGTGTTATTATCATAGTATATGATAACTATTGATAAATATTTGTATAACTATATAAAACTCTTCATAATTAAATTTAACTATATTTGTAGCTATGTAAACTATTTTTATAACTATATTAATAACTATATATAATTATTTTTTAACTATATAATATTTTATAACTATATGAGTATTTCTATATGAGTATTTCTATATGACTATATTTTTAATAAAATATATCATATGTATAATAATATATAACTATATATAATTGTATTTTACTATACGTATAACTATACAAATGTTAGATATAACTATATCTTTAACTACATACATATTTATAACTATATGTGTATAACTATATATAAATATTTGTATAACTATGTAACACTATATAATTAAATATAATTATATTTGTATCTATGTATACATATATGTATTCATATAATTAAATATATATATTTATTCATAACTTTGTATATATTTATGTATATCTACTTATAACTACTTGTATGAATATATCTATATATAATTATATGTTTAACTATACATAACTCTTTTTTAATTAAAGAAATATATGAAATTAAAGAAAAGAAGGATGAGCAGATATCTCATTTGAAGTAAGAAATATATGAAATTAAAGAACAGAAGGATGAGTAGTATACTAATTTGATAGAAGAAATGCAAGAATTTAAAGAAATGAACAATGAGATGAAAGAAATTAAGAATGTAATGCAACAACAGATGTCATATTATGAGTATCAGTTAGCACCATTGTCGGAATAGATAACTTTCCGAGATCTAGCTACGAAACCTCGTAGGAGAGGCTAGCATTCACTACAAATTATGAGGATGATTTCATATGAGAATTATTTCTGAAATGTTATTTATTTTTGTCTCTATGTAGCAAATAATTATATTATTTTTTTGCAGGTTTCAATTTTTTAAATTCTGGTTTTGTTCTATGCTTTTCTGATTAACCTTATTCTGAATAATTGCAGGACACATAATGTGAGACAAACGATAAAATTCTGATTCAAGTATTCAGACATTGTCACGGTCCTTCCAATGTATGAGTCCCATATTTACTGATTTCATCTTTATCAAAAGGAGGGCTAGCTTATTTTATCATTATTATTCCTAAAACATTTTATTTTTGCACTCTTTTTCTCTCTAAACATAATTGCTGCACATCTTTTTTGAATTTTGTTGAATTTGTATGACAACCAACTTTAATTTATGTTTGTACATATCTATAATAATTGTTTTTATATATCTATTAATATGTTTGCGTGTCTCTGAATTTTTTAGGTAGAGTTTTAGCCTATCATAGGCATGTAAAAGCCTATTTTTAGTAGCGGTAGTAGGAAAAGCAGCGGTAGCAGTGGTAGCGATGGCAGCGGTGGCAGTGGGAGCAATGATAGGGCAGCAACGGCAGTGGCAGCAGTGGCAGTGGTGATAGTGGTGATAGTGGCAGCAATAGAGGCACCAGCGGCAGTGGCGGTAGTAGTGGCGGTGGTGGCGGTAGTAGTGGCAGTGACTAAAGCTGAGGTAGCAGTGGCATCAGTGGTAGTGGTGGCAACGGAGGCAGCAGCCGAATCAGTGGCTGCGACAGTAGTGGAGCCGGTGGGGGTATTAGTGGTAGTGGCGATAGCATCGACAACTTTGGCTGTGACAGCAGCGGCAGTAGTAGAGGTAGCACCGACAGCAGCAGCATCATCGACAGCAATGGTAGCGGTAGCGGCAAGAGCAGCAGCCGTAAGAGCGGTAGTGATAGCGGGAGCAGCATCGACGACAACAAATGTGGTATATACGCATGTATAAAGTCAGTATATATGTACATATAATATAGTAGTATTTTATGTTCATATATACTGAGTATATATGTACTCAGTATATATGTTACTAGCATTTCACTCGTACATATATTACTGTAGTATATGTACATATAAACTATAGTATTATGTATACATATATACTGAGTACATATATATACTTAGTATATATGTACATAAAATACTATAGTATTATATGTGCATATATACAAACTATATACGTATGTATATACCGCATTAGTTGTCATTGCTACTATTCCCAGGGCCGCGGTGGCATGGCTGCCGTCGCTACTGATTCTGCCACGACTATTGTTGCTGCCACTATTACCGCTGCTACTGTAGTCACCACTGTAGCCGCTACAGCCACTGCTGCCGCTGCTGCCACTATTACCGCTGTTGCCGTAGCTACCACTGCGGCCGCTACTGCCACTGCTGCCATTGATGCTGTTGCTGCCTCTTATGCCGCTGCTGCCTGTGCTACCGCTGTTGTTGCTACTATTGCCGTTGCTGCCGCTGGGGCCACTATAGCCGCTGAGCAACTGTCGAAGCTGGCCACAGCCACTACCTCCGATGCTACCGCTACAAACCACAGCTACTACTGCATGTCGTGGATACCACCACTACCACCGCCACCATAGTTGCCACCATCACTGCTGCCACCGGTGCCGCCACTATCTCCACTGCCCCTGCCATGGCTTCTGGTGCCGTTGCTGCCACTCCTTCTGCCACTACGGCTGTCGCCGCTGCTGCCAATGCCACCCCTGCCGCCGCCGATGCTGATGCCACAGCTACCTCTACTACCGCCACTGCTACTGCTACCGCCATTGCCACCGCTACTACCTACTACCACCGCTTAGCCACTACTGAAGCTGGCTGCTATCGCCGGTGCCGGTGCCGCTGCTACAAGATTTAACTACAACTACTGTCACAGATGCTACCACTACAGCCGCCACCACAACCACCGCCACCGCCTTCCCTACAGCCATTGGCGCCCCTGCCGTCGTTGCTGTCACTCTCGTAGCTTTCGTAGTTGTCACTGCTGAAAATAGGCTTTTACATACCTATAATAGGCTAAAACTCTACCCAAAATATTCATAGACACAAAACCATATTCACAGATATATACAACCAATATTTATAGAATACACTTATATTACACATGCATATTGATATACCATTATGTTTAAATACACTTATATAAAATACACTTATGTTTTTTGTATACTGTTTATGTATACTGTTTATATATAGTTATGTATATTGATGTTGATATCAAGTCGGCATATCTTATACTATTTATGAATACTATTTATGTATACTGTTTATATATAGTTATGTATATTAGTGTAGATAAATACATTTATATATACTAATATGATGATATACAAATTGTTAAATACATTTATATATAGTTATATATATATATATATATATATGTATGTATGTATGCATATATATTAAATATACATTTTATATTTATATATAGTAATGTTTATGTATACTATTTTTATAGTAATAGATATAGTAAAATACACCTATATAAGAAATTCAAATTATATCACACATACATATTATGTATAGTTATGTTTAAATACACTTATCTAAAATACACACATGTTTATGTATACTATTTTTGTATACTATTTATATATATTTATCTCAGCATACCTAAGTATGTATACTATTTCTATTTGATGTATAAATGTATACTAGTTATGTAGATATCAAGTCGTCATACCTAGGTATGTATACTAGTTATGTAGATATCAAGTCGGCATACCTAAGTATGTATACAAGTTATGTATAAAATACACATGCATATTGATATATACTATCTTTGTAGATATCAAGTCGTCTTACCTAAGTATGTATGCTAATTATGTATAAAATACACATGCATATTGATGTTTACTATTTTTGTAGATATCAAGTTGGCATACCTAAGTATGTATATTAGTTATGTATAAAATACACATGCATATTGATGTATACTATTTTTGTAGCTATCAAGTCGGCATACCTAGGTATATATACTATTTATATATTGTTTTTGTATACGATCACCATCAAATTCCACACAATGACAATCCATTATATCACAAATGCATGAAGCATGTATACGAAAAAGTTTATATACACAATCCAAGAATACCATGGTGATTAAAGAAGAAATTCGAAAACAAAAAAAATAGAATAAAAATGCTTAATCTTTGATTAAGCAATCCAATATAATAGATGAAGAATAAATATATAAACATACCTCAAATCAATAACAAATTAATACTTAAACCTCAATTAAATTTTGTTGCGTTGGCGTCAAGAGATAGATGACGGAATGCGGAGGAATTTAGTTCACTTGTTAGAGATGCGTCAGCGTCGAGAGATAGAATGTATATTTTAGAAAAATATTTATATTTTTAATTTTTAAAACAATAAATAAACAATATATATATAATATAAAAATACTCATTAAATTTATTTACTATCAAAATTTTTTCAACAAAATTAATGTGCATGTAGCAAGGTACAAATGAAAACAAATACCTTATAATTTTTTATTATAATATTAATTAAACAATAAATATATAAACAATTAAAAAAATATATGTTTAGACTTAAAGAAATACCAATTAGGTACAAAATTAACAAACTTAATATAATAAGACAAATAAAAAGATGATTTGTCTTCTAGCCACTCACCTAAGAGTTATAAAATACTCATAATATTAAACAATATATAAAAATTTATATTTTATGGTTATAAATTTTTAAGAATTTATATTAATTTTTCTGAAGATAATATGAAATAATTTTAAAGGCATTAAATTTCATATTATTTGATATCATTAATATTTTTTAAAATTCAAAAATTACTTAAAGTGTGAAGATAATTAAAAAGTTATATTTATTATATTAATAAAAACTTAATGTTAAAAGCTAATTGTAAAAATATTACTCAATTAATTAATTTTTATAAATTTTTGTAGGAGCAAACAACTATGTATTTATTTATAATTATTATTTTATTTTCTTTTAACTTTATTGATAAAATTATATTTTTATTATATTTCAAAATTTTTAAAATTTGTATTATTTATTTTTTTAAACATTTTCTATAATCATAAAATTTTTTTAATACTTATAATAATATTAATATTTACTAGTTTATTCATCAATTCAGATATTTTTGAAAATATTTTCTATTTTATCTTACAATGAATTAGTTTACATTTAAATTAGTAGAAATTTTAATATATGTTGATTTAATTTTTAAAATATCGAAAAAATTTATTATACTTATTGAATTTATTATTTAAAGTTACTTTAATATAATTTATTTAGTTTCTTAATTAAAAGTTTTATAAAATTTTTTAATATAATTTTTTAAAAAATTAATACATCATAAAAATAGTTATTTTAGTTCTTATTAATAATTTTTTTTTTGTATTTTTATATTTTTTAAATTATTTATTTATAATATCAATTTTTTATAATTTTATGACGAGAATGTTACCCTCAAGGATTGCTCATCTATAGACCATTAACATACATTTATTAAACAAAATTAAATAAAATATTAAAACTAATAATAAATTTTAAAAAATTAAATAATTAAATATTAGCTAGGGAAACTTCGTTGCTATTTTGGGATTTAATTAGCTAGGGAAGTTGAGTCATTGAATCCCTTGTTATATTCTGGATTTAATTAACAATGGAAGTTCTGTCGCTAAATCTATCGATATATTCTGAATTTAACTAGCTAGGAAAGATTCGTCACAAAAATCCGTCGCTATATTCAGGAAGTAATTGGCTAGGGAAGTTCTGTCACTATAATTAGTCGTTATTTTCAGTATGTAATTAGCTAGAAAAATTCTGTCGCTAAATCCATCGCAATATTTCAGGGTGTAAATAGCTAGAGAAATTCTATCACTAAAATCCGTAGCTATGTTCCGGATGTAATTAGCTAGGGAATTCCATCGCTAAATTATTGATTTTATTAGCTAGAAAAAATCTGTCACTAAATCCATCGCTATATTTACGATTTAATTAGCTAGGAAAATTCCATAGCTAAATCCGTCGCTAAATTATTGATTTTATTAGCTATGGAAAATCCCTTGCTAAATCCTTAGTTAAATTACGTATTTTATTAGTTAGGAAAAATCCATCGCTAAATATAGCTAAATTATGGATTTTTTTAGTTAGAGATATTCCGTCGCTAAATACGTCGCTAAGTTTAGGATTTTATTAGCTAGGAATATTCCGTCGCTAAATTCCCTACTTTTTTGAGCAGAATTTACAAAAATTTTCTATCACTAATCTATTGCAAACTCCATCACTAAATTCCCCATTTTTCTTGAATGGAATTTACGAAAAAAATTTTTGTCGCTAATCCGTCACTAAATCCGTATCTAAATTCCCTGCTTTTCTTAAGCAAAATTTACGAAAAAAATTTCATCGATAATCTGTCGATAATCTGTTGCATATTTTTATTTCAATGAAAAATCATAAATCTCTTACTATTCCCTAGCTAATCCATTACAATTTAGCTAGGAATTGATCCCTCTAGCTAAATATACATATTCTTGTAGTGTTAGATTAAAATTTTGTTAATGTTGATGGGTAACTGGTAATCCCCATCAAATAGAATAACAAATTAGATGACAATAATAGAGATTGTAATGATAGATGTTACATTCCCAAGAAACATAAGGCATTGCATGAGAAAGAAAAAAGAGATTTAATAATATGTTTGCTTAGAAAAAAAACATGTGGTGCAAGAACAAGACTGAATGATTAAAGAAGATAAGAGTTGGGAAAAGAATTGCTAAGAATTATCTTCATTAAAGAATTCATAAAGCTTATAAATGGTCGAGTAACTATCTAACCATTCAAAGCTCATTATGCTGATTGATTTTCTATGTCTACTTGATCCCATACTTGACTTGATCACAAAGATTATACCATGCTTGTCTTTTTCTTTGTGGTAGCAAGAACCACATAAATGTGGCATGACAAGTATAGGATATTGGCCTTGTGCTAGCCAAGTATTACAACAAAAGATAAAAGTAGTGAGAACTACCCATACAATTCATGAGCCATTAAGAAATTATATTTCATGTCAAGTACCATGACACAGACGTTGTGAATTTCAAAAAAATAAAAAAATTATATTCAACCTTAGCATGTTGAACATTGCAAATCAATACACCTGATTCATAAAGAATGATCTTCAGATTTCAATAAAAGATAATTTGTCAAGTTGTCAACAAAATCCTTCCATTTTAAAGAAAAACATTATAAAATGATTCTAGCATCATAAATCTGGAAGAATAACTTTTCTTTGAACAATACATTAGCCATGCAAAATGACATACAATTTGTTCGAGGTGTTTGACCCATGACATATCCAATACATGCAAAAAAATAGGGTAACTGTACAAGCACTTATCACACAGCTAGCTGCTAGCATACCTTTTTCTATCAAATTGGAGCCGCGACAATAAGTGGTTCCTGAATGCAATAGTAGCATTTATTTATTGAATTTTTTCATGTTATATGTCACTGATTAATGCTTCTTACTCATAAAATTCATGTTCAAGTATACATAATTAATAATTAATTAATTTATTGAATACCTGATGACATTCAAGAAGGCCACTCTAAACATTAATAAAATTATATCATTAGAAAAAACACATGCACAACTAAAATTTATGATTCAAAAGAAATTTGAAAACTATGGAACCTTGATTGCGAGTAATCCTAGAGCAAAAAAACACTTCTTCTCGACCTTGTGCTCAAATGGCCTTGAATTAGAATCACATACACTTGGTGGTGTTGATTGGAGAAGCCTCATTAAAGCTAGAATCGCACATCTTTACACATTCACATTAACTACTTCATTTACTAAACATATTAAAAATCATATTAGCACTACACAGGTTTGTTGAATCTAGTGCTACAACTTTTAATTCAGCAATACAATACCATTTTTGGCATATTTAGTGATCAAGTGAGCGACATGTTTGGCAACAGCATGATCTTTTTCATTCTAATAAAACATAGAATTGAGAATATAAACTTGGACATTGACATTTAAAACAAATTTTTTCCACGGGACCACAGTCGAGATCACTTGCTGTTCCTCCTTGATTTCATCTTCCAATTTCAGCTGTTGTCCCTTCCTCTCCCACCTACTCGAATCTTGAAGATTATGTTGCTTCATATAATTGATAGGATGTTGCTGATAAATTATAGGTTGATCTCGTAGTCGCATTTCACTTTTAGTTTCTTCCTCTTCATAAAGATATAAAAAATGGTCTAAGCTTGAATGCCTTAGCATTTTTTTTCACAGGAACTATAAATAAAAAATGGATGTAAATCCGTAGCTAAATCCATCGCTAAATTATGGATTTTATTAGCTAGAGATATTCCGTCGCTAAATTTGTAGCTTAATTATAGATTTTATTAGTTAGGGAAAATCCGTCGCTACATCCCTAACTAAATTACCAATTTTATTAGCTAGGGAAAATCTGTCGCAAAATCCATAGCTAAATTATGGATTTTATTAGCTAGGAAAAATCCATCGCTAAATCCATCGCTAAGTTTAGGATTTTATTAGCTAGGGATATTCCATCGCTAAATCTATCGCTAAATTCCCCACTTTTCTTGTCAGAATTTACAAAAATTTTCGTCGCTAATCTGTCGCTAAATTCCTCACTCATCTTGAGTGGAATTTACGAAAATTTTTCCATCACTAATCTGGTGCAAATTTTTATTTCAATAAAAAAATCATAAATTCATTGCTATTCCCTAGATAATCCATCACAATTTAGCTAGGGATTGATTCCTAGCTAAAATTCCCTAGCTAAAATTCCATAGCTAAATATACATTTTCTTGTAGTGTAGATTATACTTTATGTACTATCGGTAGATACATTGATTAATAAGATGTTATATAATTTTATTATTTTTTTGTTTTAGTTATTTAAAATATTGTATTAGAATATGTTATTAAATGAATTTTTTATGTTTAATTTAAAATTTTCATTTATAGTTTTTATTTTTATTAAATTTAAAATAAAAATATTAAATTATTTAATTAAATTTTTGTTGAAGCTGTATGACAATCAACTTAAATATGTGTTTGTTCATGTCTATAATAACTATATATATATATATATATATATATATATATATATATGTGTGTGTGTGTGTGTGTGTGTGTGTGTGAATATGTTTGTGTGTGAATATGTTTGTGTGTCTCCAAATTTTTTAGGTAGAGTCCTAGCCTATTATAGGTATGTAAAAGCCTATAATCAGCAGTGGTAGCGGTGGCTGTGATGGAAGCAGTAATAGTGACGGTGATGGCAGTAATGGCGGTAGTAGCGGTGGCAGCAACAGCTGTGGTGGCAGTAGTGGTGGCAACGATGGCGGTGACAACAATGGTGGTGGTGGTGGTAGCGGCGGTAGTGGTGGTAGCGGCAGCAACGGCAGCACCGGTAGTGGAGGCAGTGGCCACGAGTAGTAGCGGCTCAGCACAGGCAGCGGGGCGGCGACGGTGGCAATGATGGCAATGGTGATAGAAGAGGTAGCGATGGCAACGATGGTAGCAACAGCGACATTGGTAGCAACAACAGCATTGGCAGCAATTGCAGTAGCTGTAGGAGCAGTAGGAGTGGTAGCAGAAGTAGGAGTAGCAGCAATAGAAATAAATGTGGTATTTACGTCCGTATAAAGTCAGTATATACGTACATATAATACTATAGTATTTTATGTACGTATATACTGAGTATATTTGTACTCAGTATATATGTACACATAATACTATAGTTTTTATTTACATATACTACAGTAATATATGTATGACTGAAATGCTAGTATATATTTACATATATACTACAAAATTATATATTTATCAAAACATAACTTTTTTTTATTTTAATTTGACTGAGTAGTTTATATTTCTTATAGATATGATACCGTATTGTTCCCCATACAAAGCTTGTATGAGTGATGGCATTTTTCACTTAACATTACGTGCCGTGACTCGAACAGTTTTATCACAGTAGAAAAATGGTGATCAGAAGAGCAGAGGGAGATAAAGCAATGACAATGAATAGATAAATTATACTTTATGTACTGTCAGTAGATACATTGATGAATAAGATGTAATAAAATTTTGTTATTTTTTTGTTTCAATTATGTAAAATATTGAATTATAATAAGTTATTAAATGATTTTATTTTTTCTTTATTAAAAATTTTCAAGTATAGTTTCATTTTTTATTCAATTTGATAAAAAATATTAAATTATTTAATTAAAAAATTTTAAAATAAATTAAATTTTAAAAATAATTTTGAAATTAAAATAACTAATGAAAATTCCCTTACTAAATTAGCAAGGAATTTTCCCTTACTAATTTTGCAAGTGAATTTTCCTTAGCTAATTTAGTTAGAGAAATCATTAATTTAGAAATGTTTTTCCATCACTAAATTTATTTAGCTAGGGACTATTTTTGTTGCTAAAATTTTGTGATGGGTACTTTAGCTAGGGAAATTTTCCATCGTTATTTCCATTTAGTGAAGGAAAATTTTATTTAGCTTGCTAATTTAGCTAGAGAAATTATCTTTTTAGCAAGGGATTTTTTCATCACTAAATTTTTAGCTAGGGACACTTTCCCTCGTTAAATTTAAGTGAGGAACACTTTAGATAGGGAACCAAACCTTCGGTAATCCATCAGTATATCTCGCTTAGCAACAGAAAATGCCCATTTAGCTAGGGAATTGTCTCTAGCTATATGAGATTTTTCTTATTGTGTTTTATTCTTGTTATTCTTTTTATTCTTCTTATTCTTCTTATTCTTCTTAATCTTTATTATTCTTCTTATTCTTTTTGTTCTTACTATTATTTTTTATTCTTATTAATCTTCTAATTTTTTTTATTATACTTATTATTCTTATTCTACTTATTCTTCTTATTCTTCTTGCTCTTCTTATTCTTTTTATTTTTTTTATTCTTCTTATTCTTATTATATTTATGATTATACTTATTTATATAATACTTTTTTATTCTAATTATTTTAATTATTCTAATTATACTTCTTATTCTTCTTATTTTATGATTCTTATTATTTTTCCAATTCTTCGTATTCTTCTAAATCTTCTTATTCTTGTTATTCTTCTAATTCTTCTATTTATTTTTATTCTTCTCATTTGTTGTTTTCTTCTAATTAATCTTATTATTCTTATTCTTCTCATTCTTTTTATTCTTTTTATTCTTTTTATTCTTCTTGTTTTTTTTATTCTTATTCTTTTTATTCTACATATTCTTATTATGATTTTGATTCTTTTATTCTTTTTTTTCTTCTTATTTTTCTTATTTTTCTAATTATTCTAATTATTTTTATTCTTCTTATTCTTCTGATTATTTTATTATTCTTATTCTTGTTATTCTTGTTATTCATTTTATTTTTCTTATTCTTCTTATTCCATCTTTTTTCTTATTCTTCTTTATATTATTATTTTACTTATTCTTATTATTATTCTTATTAGACTTATTCTTCTTATAATTCTTAATTTTCTTATTCTACTTAGTCTTCTTATTCCTCTTATTCTTCTTATTCGTCTTATTTTAATTATTCTACTTATTCTTATTATTTTTATTATTCTTATTATTCTTATTATTCTTCTTATTCTTCTTATTCTTCTTAAACTTCTTAATCTTATTATTTTTATTATTCTTCTTATTCTTATTATTCTTCTTATTTCTTATTATTCTTTCTATTCTTCTTATTCTTTCTATTCTTCTTATTTTTTTTTCTTATTCTTCTTATTCTTCTTATTCATCTTAATCTTATTATTCTTCTTATTCTTTTTATTTGTCTTATTCTTCTTATTCTTCAATTTCTTCTTATTCTTTTTATTCTTCTTATCCTTTTTTTGTTCTTATTCTTTATAATCTTATAATTTTTCTTATTGTTTTTATTCTTCTTATTCTTATTATTCTACTTATTCTTCTTATTCTTCTTATTCTTATTAATCTTCTTATTGTTCTTATTCATATTAATCTTCTTATTCTTCTTATTCTCATAATTTTTTAATAATAATAATAATAATTATTTTTATTATTCTTCTTCTTATTCTAATTCTTATTCTTCTTTTTCTTCTTTCTCTTCTTTTTCTTCTTTCTCTTCTTTTTCTTCTTTCTCTTCTTTTTCTTCTTTCTCTTCTTTCTCTTCTTTATCTCTTCTTTATCTTCTTTTTTTTCTCTCTTTTTTTCTTTCTCTTCTTTTTTTTCTTTTTTTTTTTTTTCTTCTTTTTCTTCTTTTTCTTCTTTTTCTCCTTTTTCTGCTTTTTCTTCTTTTTCTCATTTTTGTCCCTTTTGTCCATTTTCTCCTTTTCCTCATTTTCCTCATTTTCCTCCTTTTCCTCATTTTTTCTCCCTTTTCTCCCATTTCTCCCATTTCTCCCTTCTCCCTCCCTTTTCCCTTCTCCCTTTCTCCCCTTTCTCCCCTTTCTCCCATTCTCCCCATTCTCATTCTCCCTTTCTCCCCTTTATCCCCTTTATCCCCTTTATCCCCTTTTCTCCCTTTCTCCATTCTCCCCTTTCTCCCCTTTATCCCCTTTACCCCTTTCTCCCTTTATCCCCTTTATCCCCTTTCTCCCCTTATCCCTTTCCCCTTTCTTACTTTCTCTTCTTTTTTCTCTTTTTCATTTTCCTTTTTTTTTCTTCCTTTTCTCATCTTTCTCTTCTTATTTCTCTTATTCTCTTATTTTTCTTCTTTTCTCCTCTTTTTCTTCTCTATTCTTTTTATTCTTTTTCTTTGTTTTATTTTCCTTCTTTTTTTTCTTTTTCATCTTTTTTCTTCTTTTTTTTATTATTCTTCTTACTATTCTTATTATTCTTATTCTTCTTATTCTTCTTAATCTTCTTATTCTTTTTATACTTATTCTTCTTATTTTTTTCTTATTCTTATTATTCTTCATATTCTTATTATTCTTCTTATTCTTATTATTCTTCTTATTCTTCATTTTCTTCTTATTATTTTTCATTTCTTATTCTTCAAATTATTATTATTATATTTATTCTTTTTATTCTTCTTATTCTTATTTTGCATCTTATTCTTATTATTATTCATATTCTTCTTATTCTTTTATTTCTTCTTATTCTTATTATTCTTGTTATTCTTACTTTTGTTCGTATTCTTAATATTCTTCTTTTTCTTCATTTTGTTCTTATTATTCTTTTTGTTCTTATTCTTCTTATTGTTCTTATACTAATTATTCTTTAATTCTTTTTATTAATCATATTCTTTTTATTCTTCCTTTTCTTCTAAGTCTTCTAATTCTTTTAATTCTTCTTATTCTTTTTATTTTTCATATTTTTTTTATTCTTTTTTTCTTATAATTTTATTATTCTATTTATTCTTCTTTATTCTCCTTTATTCTTCTTTATTCTTCTTCTTATTCTTCATATTCTTCTTCTTATTCTTCTTATTCTTATTATTCCACTTATTCTTCTATTTCTTATTATTCTTCTTATTCTTCTTCTTCTACTTATTTTAATTCTTCTTATACTTCTTATTCTTCTACTTATTTTAATTCTACTTATTCTTCTTATTCTTCTTATTATTCTTATTATTCATAATCTTCTTATTTTTCTTTTTCTTCTTATTCTTCTTATTTTTCATTTTAATCTTAATCTTCTAATTCTTTTTATTCTTCTTATTCTTTTTATTCTTCTTTTTCTTTTTATTCTTTTTATTCATTGTATTCTTCTTATTCTTCTTATTCTTCTTCTTCTTCATATTCTTTTTATTCTTCTTATTCTCCTTATTATTATTCTTCTTCGTATTCTTTTTATTCCTCTTATTCTTCTTCTTCATATTCTTTTTATTCTTCTTATTCTTCATATTCTTTTTATTTTTTTTATTCTTCTTATCTTCTTATTCTTCTTCTTTTTCATATTCTTTTTATTCTTCTTATTCTTATAATACTTCTTATTCTTTTTTTTCTTCTTATTCTTTTTATTCTTCTTATTATTCTTATTTTTATTCGTATTCTTCTTATTATTCTTATTCTTCTTATTTTTCTTATGCTTTATATTCTTCTTATTCTTTTTATTCCTTTTATTCTTTTTATTCTTCTTATTCTTATTATTCTTCTTATTCTTATTATTCTTAATATTCTTCTCTTACTTCTTATTCTTTTTAGTTTTTTTATTTTTTTTTATTTTAATTATTCTTGTTATTCCTCTAATTCCTCTAATTCTTCTAATTCTTTTTATTATTCTTATTCTTCTTATTTTTAATATTCTTATTATTTTTATTATTTTTCTTATTCTAATTATACTAATTTTTTTATTCTTCTTTTTTATTATTCTTTTTTATTATTATTCTTATTATTCTTATTCTTCTAATTTTTCTTTTTCTTCTAATTCTTCTTATTATTCTAATTATTATTATTATTATTATTTTTATTATTCTTATTGATCTTATCTTCTTATTCTTCTTATTCATCTTATTCATCTTATTCTTCTTATTCATTTTATTCATCTTATTCTTCTTATTTTTCTTATTCTTCTTATTTTTAATATTCTTTTTATTCATCCTATTTTTTTTATCCTTTTTAGTTTTTTTATTTTTCTTATTTTTATTTTTCTTCTTATTTTTTTTATTTTTCTTATTCTTAATATTCTTTCTTCTTTTTCTAAATCTTATTTTTCTTCTTATTCTTCTAATTTTATTTTATATTCTTATTCTTCATATTCTTCTTATTGTTCTTATTCTTCTTATATTATTATTCTTATTATTCTTGTTTTTCTTTTTATTCTTCTTATTCTTTTTTTCTTCTTATTCTTTATAATCTTATAATTTTTCTTATTCTTCTTATTCTTCTTAATCTTTTTATTCTGTTTATTCTTCTTATTTTTTTATCTTTCTTATTCTTCTTATTCTTCTTATTTTTCTTATTCTTCTTTTCTTCTTTTCTTCTTTTTCTTCTTATTCTTCTTTTCTTCTTATTCTCCTTATTCTTCTTATTCTTCTTTTCTTCTTATTCTCCTTATTCTTCTTATTCTTCTTTTCTTCTTATTCTCCTTATTCTTCTTATCCTTATTAATCTACTTATTATTTTTTAATTCTTCTTAATTTTCTGATTATTTCATTTCTTCTTATTTTTCTTTTTTTTATTCTTATTCTTCTAATACGTCTTTTTCATCTATTTTCTTCTTTTTTTTTGTAAAGTTTGTTTTATTAATAAAAAACTCTCTCTTTTGGTGGAAGCATACCATTTTTACAATCTAGAATTACTCTTTTCCCCATTTACACCCTTGAATAAAATAAATAAAACAAATCACATTATACTTAAAGTGAATATTTTTTTTAATCTCTAAATGCATCACTTCACTTTCATTCTGTTCATTATACTGCTTTACTTGAAGTATATCTCGACCTGTTTATCTTTTATTTCTCTGTCTCTTATGCTTTTTTGTTGGCCCCTTTCCAATCTGCGGCCACCTTGTCATCCTGCCTTTAATTAAAATTTTGGCAGCCTCTTTACTATTTTAATCATATTTCCTTTCCTCTTTTGCCTTATATTATCAATGCATTTGACCCTGCAAAACAATCACTCCTGACCAAGGAAATAGAAACTACTGTTATCTACTAGTAGCTTATCCTTTCACTGACACTTGTAGGCTATTTTAATGCTTGATAGCCACTTTGCTTATGTCCCTGAACTTCAATCAGCATAACATGATATATGTTGCCTCTAATGCAGCCCTTAACCCCTTTTACACCCTTGACCATAAAAAAAGCTAAGCCTGCATTTGACAGCCATAACTCCTCTTCTAGTTGTAGCTTTATATATCTTTATGAATTTAAAATAATTTGACGGCCTCTTTGCTGTTATATTAATTTCTGCCTAACCTCCTTTGCCTCATGTATGCATTTAACTGTATTCCCTACACCACAATCTCACCAAGCCAAAACATAGAAAACATGCATATATTTTTATATTGCCTCCTAGCCGATAATGTTACTTTATTTTCATAGCCTCACTCTCTACCTTATATTCCTTTGCAGTTCCTACACGTTAAGCATACATGATAAAAGTATAGTCTCATACACTATTTAATATAGCAGGCCATATGCACATTAAGAACTTCACATAGTTTTAGCTTTTTAAAAAAAATCCAAATATCTACTTAGGAAGTGACATTCAGTCACTTACCATTTTTACTTTCCTCCCATAGGCCATTTCCATATCCATTCATCCTAACTCATACCTGTAACCCTAAAAACCAAAGTAGAGCAATATATATTTATAATTTCCCAACATGACCAGGGAGATCAAAGAATTCTTTTCAAGCTACTACTTTTTAATTCTAATATACGAGAATTCTAATTTATCTAATATTATTAACCCTTTATATTTCTCCGGTATATCAGCCCCCTCAAACTCTTGTAATCCATTCTTCAAGCCTTCTTTAGCTAAGTTGTCTGACACATTTTATGTCAATTAAAAATCTACCTGTACTTGTATGTTAATATAATAGTCTTCTTTGCATATTTTAAGGCCTTTATGCAAGGCTAAAATGTCTGCATGCAAGGCTGAGGATGCTTTTCTTTTATTTGTAAAAGATTTTATAACCCCACCTTGCTCATTTCTTATCACAACTCCTCCCCATGCCTTTCCCATGTCCTTGTTAAAACTACCATCTGTGTTTAAAGCAAGCCTTCTCCATTGAGGTTATTCCCATCATAACATTCTAACCTCGGGGATTTTTTCCTTAATTCCATGTAATCTCAATATCCTTCTTTTCTCATCTTCCATTTCCATGTTTCTAAGTTTTAATGGAAATCTTACAGATACCCATGAATAATCATTTTTAATTTCTTCTATTCTTCTTATTCTTTTTTTTCTTCTTATTTTTCATATTATTAATATTCCTCTTATTCTTATTATTCTACTTATTTCTACATATTATTATTTACTTCTTATTATTCTTATTCTTCTTATTCTTCTTATTCTTCTTATTCTTCTTATTTTTTTATTATTCTTATTATTCTTATTTTTTTTATTTTTTTATTCTTTTTATTCTTATTATTATTCTTATTATTATTCTTATTCTTCTTATTCTTCTTATTTTTCTTGTTCTTCTTATTCTTATTTTTCCTCTTATTCTTCTTATTCTACTAATTATTATTCTTCTTCTTATTATTCTTTTTCTTCTTATTTTTTTTTATTCTTCGTTTTCTTCTTTTTCTTATTTAACTATTTCTTTTTATTTTTTTATTGTTCTTAATTGTCGTATTCTTCTTAGTGCTCTTATTTTTTTTATTCTTCTTATTATTTTTATTCTTTTTATTTTTCTTATTTTTCTTATTTTTTTTATTCTTCTTATTTTTCTAATTCTTCATATTCTTTTTATTCTTCCTATTCTTTTTATTCTTCTTATTCTTTTTATTCTACTTAGTCTTCTTTTTCTTCTTATTCTTATTATTCTTCTTATATTTTTTTTGTCTAATACTTCTAATTCTTTTCATTCTTCTTATTCTTCATATTCTTCTTATTGTTCTTATTCTTCTTGTTCTTCTTTTTATTCTTATCCTTCTTATTCTTATACTTCTTATTTTTTTTTTCTTATTCTTCCTATTTATTTTATTCATCTTATTCTTTGTGTTCTTCTTAAACTTCTTAATCTTATTATTTTTATTATTCTTCTTATTCTTTTGATTCTTCTTATTATTCTAATTCTTTTTATTATTCTTATTATTCATATTCTTCTTTTTCTTATTTTTATTCTAATTCTTCTTATTCTTCTTATTCTTCTTATTCTTATATGTCTTTTAATTCTTCTTTATCTCCAAAATCTTCTAATTCTTTTAATTCTTCTTATTATTATTATTATTATTTTCTTCTTATTTTTTTTAATATTATTATTCTTCTTAATCTTCTTATTCTTCATATATATCTTATTCTTTTTATTCTTCATATATATCTTATTCTTCTTATTCTTCTAATTTTTATTATTCTTCTTATCCTTATTATTTTTGTTTTCTTCTTATTCTTGTAATTCTTTTAATTCTTCTTATTCATATTATTCTATTTATTCTTATTAATCTTTTTTATTCATTTAGTCTATGTATTCTTCTTTTTCTTGTAATTTTTCTTTTTCTTCTCATTTTTTTTACTCTTCTTATTCTTCTTATTTTTATATTCTTCATATTCTTCTTATTCTTATTCTTATTCTTCTTATTCTTATTATTATTCATAATCTTCATATTCTTCTTATTCATATATTCTTCTTATTCTTCCTATTCTTTTTATTTTTTTTATTCTTCTTACACTTTTTATTCTTCTTATTATTCTTTTTCTTCTAATTCAATGTTTTCTTTTTATTCTTCTTATTCTTTTTATTCTTATTCTTCTTTTTCTTATTAATCTTCATTTTTTTTTATTTTTCTAATTCTTCTTATTTTGCTTATTCTTCTTATTCTGCTTATTCTTCTTATTCTTCATTTTAGTTTTATTCTTCTTATTCTTATTATTCTTATTCTTCTTATTCTCTTTATTGTTTTTATTTTTCCTTCTCTTCTTCTTCTACCAAGTCTTCTAATTCTTCTTATTCTACTTATTCTTCTAATTATTCTTATTTTTCTTATTATTTTTCTTATTATTTTTTTTCTTTTTATTATTCTTATTCTTATTATTCTTCTTATTCTTCATATTCTTCTTTTTCTTCTTATTCTTCTTATTATTCTTATTCTTTTTTTTTTTCATCTTATTCTTCTTATTCTTATTATTCTTATTATTTTTCTTATTCTCTTATTCTTCTTATTCTAATTTTTCTTATTATTCTTGTTATTCTTGATATTCTTCTTATTCTTCTTATCCTTTTTTTAATAAAGCTTTATTTTATTATTATAACCCTCTATTTTGCCGGAGGAATACAATTGTTACAAGCTAAATTGTTACCCTTAACCCTTATACACCATTCTAAACCCAAAAAATATGAAAGCAAGCAAAATTTAACACATTAAATATCATCCTACTCTTCTTGTTTTGTCTTCTATCTATATCTTTTATTCATTGAAGCTCTTCTTGATTATTCTGCTTGTCTGCACTTTAAGAGCCAAACAGTCTATTTAGATTCTCATACTACCTTCTGCCCTAATTTGCAGGGAATAGAAGCCTAAAAGCTGCTGCTATTTTAAATTCAATCGCTCTTACCTTTGCCTTCCTCTCTACCCACTTATGCTTCTTCTACTTCTAGCTTCATTTCTTGTCTCAAAGGTATAACTTGCACTTAAAAGATAAACCAACACCACTATGAAAAACAAAATTACATCCAACACATTATATTCTATTTCATTCCTCTTCTCTATTGCTATCTATTGTCTTTATAGATTTTTCTAGGATTGTATTCTTCTTCTCCCTCAGTTATTCCATCTGCCCTTTTTGGGCGGGCGGGCCCTCAGTTCTCTCCCCTGCTGCTGCCTTAAGTCCTTTCCCTCCTTTTACCTATTGCTGCCTTTTGTCTATTGTCATAGCAGTTCCCTCTTTTGCCTCCCTATTGCTCTTTTTTTCATGCTGAATTTATCTATTATCATTCACTTCTTCTATCTTTGCTGCTATTTTCACCTCTCTTTTAATATCTTGCAATATCACTCAAAGACAATCACAAGCAATATCCAACAATTTAAGGCATTTATCTTCCCTGCATAAGTAGGGTACCTATTTTTCTTTTGTTCTACTTTAGCCTCTAGTTTATCCTTCTGCCATGTTTTGTCTCCAGCCCTTTTGAAAAAAACCAAGAAACAACAATAACCATGACATCTATAGAAAATCTATTCTCTGGTTCTACCTTTATTGTTATTGTCATCTCCTCTTGTGCTAGTATAATAGAAAGCCTTACTGTTCTATGTAACCAAACCCATACTATAAGATTGCAGTAGTCCTTTATTCTATTTTGGGCATTCCACAGAACAAGGATGCTATATACTAACATATCTTATTTTTTAACACATTTGGCACCAGCATGCTGTAAACCAACAATATAAACTATGGCATATACAAATTCCACCTTTCATGACCAGGCATCCCACAGGACTAGGATGCTATGTACCTGCATATAGATAGCAACACTACAAGACCTCCCATAAGACCAGAATGCTATAAACCTTCTCTTGCCATTTCCCCGGCACAAGGCTCCTTGTACCTATTCTTTTGCATATTACATAATTTGATTTTAGATCTTACTTGGTCTTTTAAGTTTTTAGTTATATATACTCTAATTATCTATTTTTATGTGTTCTAACATGTGGACAACCCATTCTATCCAGTGCCTCCAGCACTTTAAACCTTTTAGAAATATTTTCACTTTCAAAGATTTGTATTCCTTTCCTCAACCCTTCTTTTGCGAGCTTATCTTCCAAAGCATTTGCCTTCCTAAATATGTGTATTATATTAGCATCCAGTTCTTTCATTAGGGTTCTAATATTTTTTACTTCATCCTCATGTCTCCACAGATCTAATCTTTCAGTAGCTAGCTCTACTAGTAGACTTGAATCCACTTGAATTTGTATATTCTCGAGGTTACTTTCTTTGGAAATTTGTAATCACTTATATAGTGCTCTGATTTCTGAGTGCAATGCAGAGTTCACCTTTCCCTTCATTGTGAGGACTTTTACTATCCTTCCCTCTGTATTTCTAATTGCTCCTCCTCCTCCTACTTCTCCCATATCTTTATTAAAGCTGTTGTCCGTGTTGAGTGGCAGGTTACTATTTGATGGCTTATTCCATTTTGTGAATTAAACCTCTGGCCACTTCATTTTTTCTACATGAAGTTTCTATTCATTCTCTATAGCACTTTCTACTTCTAATTTTGAGACTTTTATAGGTTTTGCAATAGATAGATTAATTAATTCTTTATTTCTTCTAAGATATATTTTTTATCCATAGGGATTGAGTAAAATCTACTTTTATTTCTAGCTTTCCATATACACCAGATTTCTATGAGTGGAAATTTATTTCTAGTCCATTTGAGCATTTTACTACTCGTAGCATACTCTTTGCAGCTTAAAAGTCTAGCCTTCAAGCTGGCTTCTTTGTTCTTAGTCTTTATGTGGTTTTCTATATAATGCCACACTTCTGTGTCAATTTTTCCCTGCGAAAATATTTTCTCTATATTTTCCACTGCTACGGAGCAACATTCACATCTTGAAGCTTACCTTATACTCTCATATTGTATATTCTCATCTACTAGAATCACGTTCTCTAATACTTTCCACATAAAAGTCTTTATCTTTTGTTGTGCCTCGCTTTCCCAAATATAATTATATAAAGATAGATGATTAGTTCTATTTCTTACAATTGTTTTTGCCAACTTCATTGTAAAATTGCCTTGAGCATTTAACATCCATTTTCACCCACTCTTTTTTAATATTGAATGTTTATCAACTAAATCTCTTTGTTTTAACATTAATTTCTAGGCTTTAGAAGCCTTCCTATGATCTTTAAAATTTTATTTTTTTGTTTCATATTTTGGTCTTTAAAATTTAGCCTAGAGACTATCATTTTTTTCGTCTCCACAAATTTTTATAGGCCCACGCATTGATCATATCTTTCAAGCTAACCAAGCATAGATTCACTTCCACTTTTGGATGACTTAAGTCTTCCCATTTTTTCCAGTGTAATTTTGGTTTTCCTTTATTTTTTTTTCCATAGGAAAGAAGCCATTTCCTTCTCCAGTTTATTAATAAACTTTTTTGAAGGATTAATGTTCATGCATATATGTGCTAGCAAGCCTTTTAAAACATGGACTATGAGTGGGATCCTCCCTCCAAAACGTAATAAGTTTTCTTTCCATCATGCTATTTTTTTTTATCTTTTCTATTGAAAAAACTTAAATATTCTTCTTTTAACCAACCATCATATATTGGACAACTCAAATACATTAGAGCGCCCTTCCTCTAGGTAAATTTTCTAATCTTTTTTATTCTTTGAGCTACTCTTTCAGAAAAATTTTTTGATTTAAGAAGCTAGCATTTCGCTTTATTTAATATTTGAATTGTTTCCCCCTCAAATGTTTGGAAGATATCTATTAGATTACTTATTGATCTATTGTTTGCATTTGTGAAGATGATTAGATCATATGCATATGAAAGGCATCCCATTAACGGAGTGTTTCTTGCTTAAATGTTAACATTTTTCTCTTTTTCATTCAAATTTAAGATGAACAAATCCATGTAAATATTGAATAACACAGGGGATAGTGGGTTTCCTTGTCTTAGACATCTTATTAGTTTGAATTCTCCTCCTTTTATTCCCATTTACTAGTATTCTCACCCATACACTAGAAATGCATCATTAAATCAAATCAATCCTGGTTTCTAAGAAACCTCATTTTCTCATAGCATAACATAGCATATCCCATTTTACTTTGTCAAATACTTTCGATAGGTCCAATTTTATTACCACATTATGTCCTCTTGTCTTTGTTCTAATTTCTTTCATCATTTCTAAAACCAAGCTTATATTTTCTATCATTAGTCTATTTTTAACAAAAGCTATTTGTTCTTCTGATATTATATTTGGAAGAGTTATGCTTAATCTATTCAATAAAATTTTAGCTAATATCTTATAAACTGAATTACATAAGCTTAATGTTCTTAAATCTTCATATTTCTATGGGTTATCATATTTAGGAATCAATACTATTAACAAGATAGCATGTTTTTGTGATATCGGCCCCTACGAATATCCATTTGATTGCTGCTATCAACTCTTCTTTGATTATATTCTAGAATCTTTGAAAGAAGACATTATTCCATCCATCTGGCCCTAGTGAACTATCTTTATTCATACTGAAAACTACTTCTTTTATTTATTATTCTTCTGGGAAATCTGTTAGCATAATATTTTTTTATTTCATTACCTTACATTCCATGGCCTTCAATAGAGAGTTGCCTCTACATTCTATATTTTCAGCAAGCTATTTTTTGAAATACTTTTCTACTTCTGCTATAATTAGATCCTCCTTGTCTGCCCAATTCCCCTCTCTATTTTTGATGAAATTAATCTTTTATTTTAGATTCTTGATTCTTTCTACGGCATGGAAGAATATTGTATTATTGTCCCTTCCTTCAACCATTTAATTTTTGCTCTTTTTTTCCAATACACTTCTTCCATATGTAATCTAACTGTCCCTCCTTGATTCTTCTTATTTTTCTTATTATTCTTATTCTTTTTATTCTTTTTATTCTTCTTATTCTTCTTATTCTTCATATTCTTCTTATTTCTTTTTATTATTCTTATTCTTCTTATTCTTCTTATTTTTCTTATTCTTCTCATTCTTCTTATTCTTCATATTCTTCTTATTTCTTTTTATTCTTCTTATTCTTATTATTCTTCTTAGTCATCTTATTCTTATTATTCTACTTATTTGTATTATTGTTTTTATTCTTCTTATTCTTCTTATTCTTCATATTCTTCTTATTCTTCATATTCTTCTTATTCTTCTTATTCTTCATATTTTTATTTTTCTTCATTCTTCTTATTCTTCTTATTCTTTTTATTCTTTTTATTCTTTTTATTCTCCTTATTTTCTTTATTCTTCTTATTCTTCTTATTCTTCATATTCTTCATATTTTTATTTTTCTTCATTCTTCTTATTCTTCTTATTCTTTTTATTCTTTTTATTCTTTTTATTCTTTTTATTCTCCTTATTTTCTTTATTCTCCTTATTCTTCTTATTCTCCTTATTCTCTTTATTCTTCTTATTCACCTTATTCTTCTTATTCTTCTTATTCTTCTTATTCTTCTTATTCTTCTTATTCTTCTTATTTTTCTTATTATTCTTATTATTCTTATTATTCTTATTCTTCTTAATCTTTTTATTCTTAGTTTTATATTCATTGTATTTTCTTATTTTTTTTATTCTTCTTAATTTTCTTCTTCTACTTATTCTTCTAAGTCTTTAATTCTTCTTATTCTATTTATTCTTCTTATTCTTCATATACTTCATATTCTTCTTATTATTCTTATTATTATTATTATTATTATTTTTTATTCTTCTTTTTATTCTTATTCTTCTCAATCTTTTTATTCTTCTCATTCTTCTTATTCATTTTATTCTTATTATTCTTTTTATTCAACTTATTATTCTTATTCTTTTTATTCAACTTATTATTCTTATTCTTTTTATTCTTATATGTCTTTTAATTATTCTTATTCTCCTTAATCTTCTAATTCATCTAATTCTTCTTATTCTTATTTTTTTTCTTAAACTTCTTATTCTTCTTATTTTTCTTATTATTATTATTTTTCTAAATCTTCTTAATTTTTATATTCTTCATATTCTTATTTTTCGTCTTATTCTTCTTATTCTTTTAATTCTTATTATTTTTCTAATTCTTCTAATTTTACTTATTCTTCTTATTCTTATTATTTTTCTGATTATTATTATTCTTGTAATTCTTCTAATTCTTCTTATTTTTATTATTGTATTAATTTTTATTATTTTTTTAATTATTTTTATTCTATTTATTCTTCTTATTCTTATTATTCTAGTTATTCTTATTATTCTGTAATTCTTCTTATTCTTCTTATTTTTCTTATTCTTCTTATTCTTCCTATTCTTCTTTTTCTTCTAAGTCTTCTAATTCTAATTATTTTGCTTATTCTTCTAATTTTTCTTATTATTCTTATTCTTCTTATTCTTATTATTCTTATTATTCTGCATATTCTTCTTATTTTTCTTAATCTTATTATTCTTTTTATTCTTATTATTTTTGTTAATAATTCTTATTCTTCTTTTTCTTCTTATTCTTGATATTCTTTTTTTTCTTCTTATTCCCCCCGTATTCTTATTATTATTATTATTATTATTATTATTATTATTATTCTTCTTCTTCTTCTTCTTATTCTTTTTTTTATACTTATTCTTTTTATTCTTTTTATTCTTTTTATTATTCTTATTCTTCTAATTCTTCTTTTTTAAAGTTTTGTTTTATTATTATAATTGCCCTCTCTTTTGATCTAGGAATACCATTATTACAATCTAAAATACTACCCTTTAACCTTTTACACTCTCCTGTGCACAAAATAAAGAAAGCGATTGGGCTTTTAGACAATTATAGAAATACAAGTTTTGCTCATCCTATTTGCCTGAGTCTAACTCTATTCCTATGTAATTCCTAACTTCAACTTCTATTATGACCTGTATCCTTAATCGTTGAGTAGTCTGCCTTTACTGGATCCCGCTCTTTCTTTTCAGATTATCCAGCTGCCAACAATATCCAATGTTTAGTAGGATTACTCCTTTTAGCTCCTTTTAGCTCTATGCCTCTAGTTCCCCTTCTACCTCACAAAATTTTCACCATCATCTCCTATGTATAGTTTTCTACCCTAACGAAATCAAACAGCCAAACAAAATAAATAATTCATATCAAACAAAATATTCATTAGATCCTACAGAGAGACAACATCCTGCTTCAATACTCCTCCCTTGTAATCCTCTGTTAATCTTGATTTCCTGTTACACAGAAAATGAAAATAGATAAACTATTTCTTTTTCAATTTTTTTCTCTAGCACTGCCACATATTTCTCCTTCTTTCTTTTTCTCTTGCACTTACAATAAAACTAGGAACAAACAAACAGAAAGCATTATACATTCCTTCCTAGTTCTACCTTTCTAACCTCTCATTTTTCAAGTATATTGAGGGTTAAAGAAACAGAAAAGTAGTAATAGACATACAACATTTGCCTCTGCTATGTCTCAATCACATCCTCTAAAATATCTTCTGCCCTTACAAATTCAAAACCAACAAGCAATAAAGCAACAACAACAATACATTACAACCTAGAAACAGCCTATACTTTTGATGTTTTGATTTGCTGCCTATCCTTCCTTCCTCTTTCTACCTCTGATTTGTCCCCTGCCCTTACTACTAACAGTTTTAGACAAGCAATGCACTTACCAGCATTGCCTTTCTCTTTCTATCTCTAATTATATTCTACCCTATCAGAAGATCAAACACACTAGCAATACAAATAGTAGCAAAAAATCAATAAATCCATTTATCCTGCTTAAAGTCATGTTTCATGATTCTGCCTTCCTATTTTCTGTGCTTTGCATTTGGTGCCAGTATATTGAGGGTTAATCTTTTGTTCTAAGAAACCATGTGAAAATAATAGACTAAACATCAACTTATTAAACCTTAAGTGCATATATATCTTTTAAGGTATATCTTTATCTATTTTATCTTCCACCCTACTTTTGCATATGTCCTAAGTATGTTTTACCGTATTCTAAAAGCTACAAGCCCTTCCTCAGGAAAAGGTTGACTCATGTGCTTCTATCTTACGCCCACAAACACCTCATCTCTTCATTTTATTATTATTATTATTATTCTTTGTGACTCTGAAATAAGGAAAGACTATTTTGTCTAAATTAATTATACTTTTGTATTTGTCTGGAATCTCCTCCCCATCAAATTCTTGAAATCGTTCCTTCCTACCCTCATTTGCTAACCTATCGGTGAGTGTGTTTGCTTCTGTGTATATATGTATTACTTCACCATTCAACTCAATTAGTGCATGTCTATACATCATATATGTTCTTCATATCTCCATAATTCTAACTCTCCAGTGGCTAAATTCACCAATATGTGTGAATCTAGCTGTACTTATATTTTTTAGAATTTGAATTTGATGCATATTTCAGGTCCCTTAAAGAAGGCAATAATTTCAACATGCAAGGCAAAAATATATATTCCCCTCATAGTGAATGATTTAATGACATTTCCTTGCTAATCTCTTATAACCCCTCTTCCTCCTGCCACCACCATATCTCTTTTAAAGCTTCCATCTATAATTAGAACTAATTTGGATTTTGGTGGTTTATTCCAAGTGAATGTTTTAAAACTTGGTGGTGTTTTTAATGGTTTCTTGCCTCAATAACCTTATAATTTATGCCTATTTATCCTTATTAATAATTCAAATTCTTATTATTCTTATTATTCTTCTTATTCTTCTAATTATTATTATTATTATTATTATTCTTCTTCTTATTTTTTTAATTGTTCTTATTATTCTTGTTCTTCTTATTCTTTTAATTCTTCTTATTCTTCTAATTCTTATTATTCTTCATATTTATATTATTCTTCTCATTCTTCTTATTCTTCTTATTCATCTTATTCATCTTATTCATTTAATTATTCTTATTTTTCTTATTCAAAATTTTAATCTTATTCATGTTATTCTACTTAATCTTTATTTTCTTTAAATTTTTCTTATTCTTCTTATTCTTATTAATCTTTTTATTCTTCTTATTCTTATTAATCTTCTTATTCTTTTAATTCTTCTTATTCTTCTTATTATTCTTATTCTTTTAATTCTTCTTATTATTTTTTTCATCTTAATATTATTATTATTATTATTCAAATTATTTTTAATCTTCTTATTCTTTTTATTCTTCTTATTCCAATTGTTCTTTTCATTCTTCTTATTCTTTGTGTTCATCTTATTGTTCTTATTCTTCTTATTCTTCTTATTCTTCATTTTCTTCTTATTCTTCTTATTCTTCTAATTGTTCATATTCTTATTATTTTTCTTATTCTTATTATTTTTATTATTACTATTATTATTTTTAATCTTATTATTCTTCATATTCTTCATATTCTTCTTATTCTTCTTATTTTTCTAATTTTGTTTATTCTTCTTATTCTTATTATTCATTTTATTTTTCTTATTCATCTAATTCTTCTAATTCTTCTAATTTTTCTAATTCTTCTTAATCTTCTTATTCTTATTATTCTTCTAATTTTTCTTATTCTTCTTATTCATCTTATTTTGTTATTCTTCATATTCTTATTATTCTTCTCATTCTTTATATTTTTATTATTCTACATATACTTCATAATCTTCCTAATTATTCTTATTTTTTTTATTGTTTTTATTCTTATTATTCTATTTATTATTCTTATTCTTGTAATTATTTTTAATCTTATTATTCTTCTTATTCTACTTTTCTTTTTATTCTTCTAATTTTTTAAAACTTCTTATTTTTCTTATTCTACTTATTCTACTTATTCTTCTTATTCTCTTTATTCATCTTATTTTTCTTATTATTATTATTTTTCTACTAAATCTTCTTATTATTCTTATTCTTCGTATTCTTCTTTTTCTTTTTATTTTTTTTTATTCTTTTTATTTTTTTTAATCTTATTATTCCTGTTAATCTTTTTTTTTCATCGTATTCTACTTATTCTTGCTATTATTATTATTATTGATATTATTCTTCATATTCTTCTTAAACATATTATTCTTTAATTCTTATAATTCTTCTTTTTCTACTTATTTTTCTTAATCTTATAATTCTTCTTATTCATCTTATTTTTTTATTCTTCTTATTATTCTTATTATTCTTCTTATTCTTCTTATTCCTCTTATTATTATTATTATTATTATTGTACTTATTTTTTTTATTCTTCTTATTCATCTTATTCTTATTATTCTTCTTTTTCTTTTTTTCTTCTTATTCTTTTCATTTTTCTTATTCTTCTAATTATTCTATTTCTTCAAATTCTATGTATTCTTCTTATACTTCTTATTTTACTAATTCATGTTATTCTTCTTATTTTTTCTTCTTCTTATTCTTATTAATACTCAATTCTTCTTATTATTAATATTCTTCTAATTCTTATTATTCTTCTTTTTTATCTTATTGTTCTTATTCTTCTAATTATTCTTATTATACATATTCTTCTTATTCTTCTTATTCTACTTATTCTTCTTTTTCATATTATTCTTCATATTCTTCATATTCGTCTTATTCTTATTATTCTACTTAATCTTATTAATATTCTTATTGTTCTTATTCTTCTAATTATTTTAATTCTTCTAATTCTTCTTAATCTTCTCATTCTTCATATTCTTCTTATTCCCATTATTTTTTTTCTTATTCTTCTAATTATTATTATTATTATTATTATTATTATTTTTATTTTTCTTCTAATTCTTATAATTCTTCTCATTCAAGTTATTATTATTATTATTATTTTTATTCTTCTTATTTTTTTATTCTTATTATTCTTCTTATTCTTATTATTCTTTTAAGTCTTCTTATTGGCTTTTATTCTTCTTAATCTTCTTATTGTTCTTATTCTAATTATATTGATTCTTTATTATTATTTTTTTTCTTATTATTTTTCGTATTCTTCTTATTCTTCTTATTCTTTTGATTATTCTTATTCTTTTTATTCTTTTTATTCTTCTTATTCTTCTTATTCTTCTTATTCTTCTTATTCTTCTTATTCTTCTTATTCTTCTTATTCTTCTTATTCTTCTTATTCTTTTTATTCTTCTTATTCTTCTTATTCTTCTTATTCTTCTTATTCTTTTTATTCATTTTTTTCTTCGTGTTTTTCTAATTATTTTATTTTTTCAAATTCTATATATTCGTCTTATATTTCTTATTCTTCTTATTCATATTATTCTTGTTATTCCTCTTTTTTTATTCTTCTTTTCTTATTATTCTTCTTATTCTTATTATTTTTTAATTCTTCTTATTGTTATCATTGTTCTAATTCTTATTATTTTTCTTATTCTTTTTATTGTTCTTATTCTTCTTATTCTTATTATACTTCAAATTATTTATACTATAATTATTTTTCTTTTTCTTAGCATTCTTTTTATTTTTCTTATTCTTATTATTCTTTTTAATCTTCTAATTCTTCTTTTTTATTTTTATATTCTTATTCTTTTTATTATTCTTATTCTTCTTTTTCTTATTATTATGTTTAATATTCTAATTCTTCTTATTCTTACTATTCTCAATATTCTTCTTATTCTTCTTATAATTTTTATTCTTAAAATTCTTTTTATTCTTCCTATTCTTTTTTTTCTTTTTTTTATTTTCTTATTAAAATTATTCTAATTATTCTTCTTATTTTTATTATTCTTCTTAATCTTTTTAATATTCTTATTCTTCTAATTTTATTATTCTTCTTATTATTCTTATTCTTCTTATTCTTATTAGTATTCTAATTCTTCTTATTCTTCTTATTCTTTTTATTCTTTTATTATTCATTTTCTTCTTATTCTTATAATTTTTATTCTTCTTCTTATTCTTCTTATTATTGTTATTCTTCATATTCTTCTTAATATTTTTATTCTTATTCATTTTATTCTTTTAATTCTTCTTATTCTTCTAAGTCTTCTAATTCATATAATTCTAATTATTAATCTAATTTTTTATTATTATTCTTATTCTTCTTATTCTTCTAAGTAGTCTAATTCTTTTTATTCTACTTATTCTTTTAATTTTTCTTTTCTTCTTATTTTTATTATATCTTATTATTCTTATTATTCTGCTTAATTATCTTATTATTCTTATTCTTATTTTTTTTATTCTTCTTATTATTCGTACTCTTCTTTTTCTTATTATTCTTATTATTTTCTTTATTCTACTATTTCTTCTTATTCATATTATACTTCTTATTCTTTTTATTCTTATTATACATTTTATTCTTAAAATTCTTTTTATTCTTACTATTCATCTTTTCGTCCATTTATTCTTATTCTTTTTATTATTATTATTATTATTATTATTATTATTATTATTCTTCTTCTTATTCTTCATATTCTTCTTTTTATTCATATTCTTGTTATTCTTCTAAGTGTTCTTGTTCTTCTCATTCTACGTATTATTTTTATTGTTTTTTTTATAATTTTTTCTTATTCTTAGAATTATTATTCTTCTTCTTTTTCTTCTTATTTTTGTTATTCTTCAGATTCTTCTAAATTTTATTTTTCTTCTTATTCTTCTTATTTTTTATATTCTTTTTATTCTTCTAATTCTTTTAATTCATATTATACTACTTATTCTTCTTATACCTATTCTTCTTTTTCTTCTAATTCACATAATTCTTATTATTATGCTTATTCTTCTAATTTTTTTATTATTCTTATTATTCTTACTCTTTTATGTATTCTAATTCATATAATTTTACTTATTAGTTTAATTTTTTTTATTCTCATTCTTTTTATTCTTTTTTTTAGAAAATTTGTTTTATTATAATCAAAGCCCTCTCTTTTGGCGGAGGAATATCATTTTTACAAACTATACTCTACCCTTTCCCCTTTTACACCCATCCTTTAATCTACAAACAAAATAAAACATAATCAAAATAAGCTTTCTATGCATTTTTTGTATTTGCTCTTTATTAAATTTGCTGGAGATTGCTGTTTGCGTGGAGTTATTCCAGTGGTTGTATCATCCTGTCTTCTATTCTGGATCTTTTCAAATCTTATATGTTGTCCATCTTTGCAGCTTTAATTCACTAGCCCAAGAAAGCTCTAAAAACTGGCTATAATACATACTTATACAGGGCATGCAGATCCTTTTTACATACTCAACAGAGAGCTTCAATAATTCTGGTCTTTAGGTATTTCCAGACTTTAAATCTGCCAAAAAGATAATTCTACAGTTTCCAGGTTATTTCTTACCCTCTTGAATAAAGCATTTTGATCGCATGAGTGTCTCATTGCTTTCTCCTTTTTTCCAGCTTCCATACTCAACAGCCTTTCCTTATTGAGTTCTCCTTTAGAGGGCATATTTTTTTTTAACAGACACAAATCAAACAGAAAACACGCACGAAAACAAACAAACAGAAGTATAAACATCCAGCAGCCATCTTTTTATCAGCTCTATTATTGCCTTCCTCCACCTTGCGTCTGTTTAACAAAGAGAAAAACAAGAAAAAACAAGAACAACATAGTCCTATTCGCGCAATCCACTTATGCACATTCCTTCTTCCAAGTCCATTACTGCTGGTGCTTTTTTCTTGTTGTACCTGGATCTGTTAGACTGCAAAACACACACTAGTATAATACTTATAGCCACATATATCTAAACCCTTTAGTCCACCCCACAGGACCAGGGTGGATATCCAGGTCAAGGCTATACTTTAATTATTCGAATATATGGATATTCCATCTTATCCATTCTTATTATACCCTTGTATCTATCAGGGATCGAATCCTTTATATATTCTCCATGTTTATTATTTTTCCCTTCTTTAGCCATTTTATCAGCTAAAGCATTTGCTTCCCTATATATATGTTTGATAAAAGCGTTTAACGATAATGCTAGATGGCCGATCTCTTCTAATTCATCTTCATATTTCCATAAAGTCTTTTATTTATTTATCATATCTACCATAATTTTAGCGTCCGACTGAATGTCTATATTTTTTTAGTCCTCTAGGGAGACATGCCCTCAATCCATCTCTTAATGCTAAGATTTCTGCATGAAGTGCAGAAGAGGCTTTGTAACTCCTTGAAAAGGCAAAAATGAGGTGACATCTAGAATTTCTAATCACTCCTCCTCCTCCTGCTAAGCCTATATTTCTATCAAAATTACCATCGGTATTTAAGGAGAGCCTATCTAATGGTTGTTTTTCCCACTTAACTCCTATAATTTTTTGTGATCTTTTCTTAGTAACCGTATGATTCCAAAAATATAAAATATCATTATTTAGAAAATTAGTTCGGACTGTTATCGGGCAAGCTTCTGAAGTACTTATTAATTCTCTCTTTATAGCTTTCCAGATGACTTCCACCGACATTCTCTTACCTTCATATCTACTGTTATTCCTAGCCTTCCATATACACCAAATAGCAATATGAGGTATATTATTTTTAACCCAATTTTGTAAAGAGTTTCTCGTGTATGCTATATACCATTTTTGAAGTCTATTTCTAAGAGGGATGCATTTTAGCTTTATACCCATTTCTAATTCTAATCTTCTCCAAATTTCTAAAGCTATCATTCCTTGTGAAAATAAATGAACTATCGATTCATTTTTCTGAAAACAGCATTCACACCTAGAGGGAAGTTGAATACCTTTCTTTTTTATATTTACATCTATTGGAATAATATTAGAGAGAACTTTCCATGTGTTAGTTTTAATTTTTTGAGAGTTATCATTATTCAAGGTCCATTTAAATAGTGAAAGCTCTTCCTTTCTACTTCTCACTTTATCTTTGATGGTTTTGATAGAGAATTTTCCATCTACACTCAATGTCCATTTCCAGCCACTTTTAGTGAGCTTAGAATATTTTTCTACTATCTCTCTTTTGTTTAAGCATTTGCATCCACACTTGTGAAGCTCTACTCTTTTTTATTTCTGTGTTCGTATCCCCATCTTTGCAATATTTGGCCCTTATAAATTCTGCCCATAAACTATTATTTTCTTTAAGCCTCCACCATCTTTTACAAGCCCAAGCTTTAGCGAGATCATTCAAATCTATAAAACCCAGCCATGCTTCCTGTTTTGGAAAACAGAGATCTTTCCATTTTTTCTAGTGAAGCTTACTTTTACCTTTATATGTCCCCCACAGTAAACAAGCCATTTTTTTTCAATTCTTTTTTTATCAAGGGCTGGTAATTGAGTGATCATTAGGTTTTGCATGACTACGCTTTGAAGTACATGTGTGATTAAGGTTATCCTGCCGCTCATAGATAGCATTTCTACTTTCCATCCTACAATTTTATTTTTGATCTTTTCTAGTAAGAATTCAAAGTATTCTGACTTAACTTTTCCTACATATAAAGGGCATCCTAGATATTGAATTGCTCCTTTTTTTACGAGAAACCTGTTATACTCTGTACTCTGTGTCCTAAACTCATAGGAGCTTTTTTAGCTATCATAAAATGACACTTTTTGCTGTTTATTTTTTGACCCGTTTCTTCCTCCATTACTCTCAACAAACTCATCAGGTTTTGAAGGGATCTAGCACTACCATTAGTGAAGATTACCACATCATCTGCATATGCAAGACAACTCACCAGGGAGTACCTTTTGGTTGGCTAAAGGCGCCTATTTCACCTGTGCAAATTTTGTCTTTGAGATTGACAATAAAGAGCTCTAAATAGATATTAAAGAGTAAGGGAGAAAGAGGGTCACCTTGTCTTAGTCCTCTAAGCAGCTTAATATCTCTTCCTAGCTCCCCGTTTACTAGAATTTTAATCCATGAGCTTGATATATATCTGTATATCAAATCTATCCATGTCTCCGAGAAACCCATCTTTCTCATGGTGAAACACAGGACATTCCATTCTACTTTATCGAAAGCTTTAGATAAGTCTAATTTTATTAATACATTATGTCCTCTAACTTTTTTGCCTATATCTTTAATCATTTCTTTAGCTGAGCAAATATTTTCCATTATAAGCCTATTTTTCATGAATCCTGATTGCTCTTTCGAAATAATTTTAGGAAGGACAGAAGTTAATCTATTTTGCAATAATTTCGACAGAATCTTATAAATAGAATTACATAGACTTATAGGTCTAAAATCATCTGCCTTTTGTGGATTGTTTGTCTTGGGAATAAGCACCATATATGTGCTACTCCATTTCTTGCCTATTTCTGCTCCATTAAAAATCCAATAAATGACATTGAGAAGATCAGATTTTATGATAATCCAGCATTTTTGGTAGAACTCATTGTTCCATCTGTCTGGGCCCGGGGCACTATTTGGGTCCAGGCTAAAAACAACTGTTTTAAGCTCTTCTTCATCTGGGAATTTAATAAGGGCATCATTCTCTTCTCTGGTAATATTACAGTCTATTTGATGTATAAGTTCAACACCTCTCAAGGATGTATCCCCTATAAATTGATTTTCAAAGTATTCATCAAAATGCTTTTTAATTTATGTGTTATCATCTATCCAGGCATTATTACTATTTTTTATACCTTTTATTCTTTGTTTCTGTATTCTTATTTTAGCTGCTCTTTGAAAAAAATTTGTGTTTTTATCTCCTTCTTTTAGCCATTTTATTTTAGCTTTTTGTTTCCAAAAAATTTCCTCCATGAGGAGTTTTAATTTTAGTTCAGCTTGGGATTTACTAAGTGCTTCTCTACTCTCTTTATCTTGAAATATTTCATGTTCTATCTCTAATTTTTCAGCTTTTTTTTCTGCTTCTATTATATTTTTGTTTATATTACCAAATATATCTCTATTCCATATCTTTAGATGCTTTTTTAATCTATTTAGTTTCATATTCCAAACTTGTGCCGAATTACCTGAGACTTCCAGAGACCAAGACTCTTTAACCATATTTATGAATGTATGATGCAAGCACCAAGCATTCTGAAATTTAAAAGGTTTACTTAAGAATTTGGTCTGCTCTAAGGTAATTAACAATGGATTGTGATCCGAGCATATTCTATTTAAATGTCTCACAGCGGTAGATCTATAACTTTCTAACCATTTCACATTGTATAAAACTCTATCTAGTCTTGCCCATATAGTGCCTTTGTTTTTCCTGTTATTGCACCAGGTATATTGTGGGCCTAAAAAGTTAGCTTCCATCAAACTGGCCTTTGATATAGCCTCATTAAAGTGTGAAATGACACTAGTGCTGGGGGAATTACCTCTTTTTTTCTCACTGGCCTTCTTATTATGTTAAAATCATCTTCTATTATCCATGGGTTGTTCAAACTTGATGTTTTGGCCATACTATTCCAAAGCTCCTTTCTACCATCTTTAGTATATTTAGCATATACTACCGAGATTACTTCATCTCGGGCATTATCTAGACTAAAATTGATTATTTGATCCGTTTCCTCCAATATATTTATATTAAATTTATTTTTCCAGAATACCCAAATTTTACTATTATTATTAGAAAATGCATTCTCAAAGCCCAGGGCTCCTTTGTAAAGATCTATTTGAACCTTATTCACCATAGGTTCAGCAAGCATTATAAGAGAAGAATTATATAATTTTATCATTTTTTTAATTCTTTTTATTGTGGAAGGGTTTGCAATACCCCTAACATTCCAGTAAAAGAATTTAAACATTATGGTAGTTTTAATCTGAGATCTAGTGATGCACTTTGAATCATATATTCTATTTAGGTGTTTTTTCCTGTTTCTTGACTTTTTTATAGCACTAGTATTTTCTGTTTTGTCTTCTTTCCACACCCTTCCTAGTTGTATGGCCATAATTTTTATTTCTTCCAAGGCCCATTCCCTGTTGCCCATTTTATTCTTAAATCTATGTATATCGATATCATCCTTGGTGGATTTTATGCATTCATTTTCTTCCTCTTCCTTGTGTAAGTTTATATTACTTCGCACCTCTATTTCCTCATCCGAGCTATTAACTTCTTCCACTGCCCATTTCCTACTCTCCTCCCTTCTAATTCTGTTATCAAACCTGCTGCCCCGAAACCTTTTGTTTATTTCTGCAATTTTCATAATTAAATCATGTCTTTTATTTTTATCCTCTCCCTCTACCTCTTCCTTCTCTTCTATTCTAGGGGGACATCTTTAGTTAGTTCCAGGCTAGTTCCCTCATTGTTTAAATTCTGCTCAAGAGCCATGGTGTTTTTTATTTTGTATTGCACTATTTCCTTCCCCTTCCCTGTAAAGTCTGTATACTGCCTATCTTCTTCATGCTTTTTTTTGACAATACAGTGATCACAACCATGTCCAAGCTTCTTACAGTATGTGCAATAGTGAGGGAGGAACTCTGGAATTACATCTTGCCAGAAACCATCTCCATTCTTAGAGCCTATCCATATTCACTGAGGTATATGATTCAACAAGTTGACTTCTATGCACAGCCGAGCCACACTCGGGCGAGAAAGAGTAGCAGTGGCACCATCAAGAAGAAGAGGGGTGCCGACTACTTGTGCAATGTGGTAGAGAGCAAATTTATCAAACAAGTGAATGGGGAGCATGGGAAGGAGGAACCATACCGGGGCCAATGGGGATTCCTGCTTGGTTGAGAAGTCGGGTGTCTATCTGAAAGCTCTCATGGGGTAGCCCATGATATACCAAACTCCTTTCAACTATATTCTATGGAAGTCCTCTTCTATAAAGAGCTGCACGAGGAAGTGCTTTGCATCCAGGACTTCTATTTTTATCAGGCCTTTGAGCTTCAAGGAAGCATAGAATGCCCTTATATCTTCAACGCGAGGATGCCCGTGTGAGAATTTGCCCACCAGTGTATATTTGTGAGCTTCAGTGAGGGAAGCCATGTCTGTCGGGGAAAACTCTATCGAGGGTTCCCCGTTTTTTTCCCGAAAACTTCCGAAGAAGATGATGAATGAAGCGTGGTCTTTATAAAATGTTGAGAAAATGATTTCCTATTCATTAAGAAATCCGCTTGCTCCATTTTTGCTTGATAATGGCTACTTCTTCACTAAAAATTACTGTTTCTCTCTCTAAAAATTGTGTTTCTCTCTCTAGAGCTTGAGAGAGCAATTCAAAGAAGAAGCTCTTCTCTCATTCTTTTTATTCTTATTATATTTGCTTATTCTTCTTATTCTTCTTAATCATCATATTCTTCCTAATGTTATTTTTCTGCTTATTCTTCTTATTCTTCTTGTTCTTCTTTTTCTTCTTATTCTTCTTATTCTTCTTTTCATCTTATTCTTATTATTCTTATTATTCTTCTTAATCTTCTTATTCTTCTTATTCTTCTTATTGTTCTTTATCTTCTTATTCTTCTTATTCTTATTTTTTTCTTATTTTTATTATTATTCATATTCTTTTTATTCTTCTTATTCTTATTATTCTTCATATTTTTTTTATTTTTTTTATTATTCATTTTCTTTTTAATCTTATTATTCTACTTATTCTTTTTTATTCTTATTATTCTATTTATTCTTATTAATCTTTATTTCTTCTTATTCATATTATTTTTATTATTCTTCTTATTCATCTTATTCATCTTATTCTTCTTATGCTTCTTATTCTTCTTATTCTTCTTATCCTTCTTATTCTTCTTATTCTTCTTATTCTTCATATTCGTCTTATTCTTATTATTGTACATAATCTTATTAATATTTTTATTCTTCTAATTATATTAATTCTTCTTATTCTTTTTAATCTTCTCATTCTTCATATTCTTCTTATTCCCATTATTTTTTTTATTCTTCTTATTCTTCTAATTCTTCTAATTCTTATTATTCTTCTTATTCTTATTTTTCTTATAATTCTTCTTATTCTTCTTATTCATGTTGTTCTTATAATTATTTTTATTCTTCTTATTTTTTTATTCTTATTATTCTTCTATTTCTTATTATTCCTTTATGTCTTCTTATTGACTTATTATACTTCTTATTCTTCTTATTCTAAATATATTGATTCTTTTTTATTATTTTTTTCGTATTCTTCATATTCTTATTATACTACTTATTCTTTTGATTATTCTTATTCTTTTTATTCTTTGTATTCTTCTTATTCTTTTTATTCTTCTTATTCATCTTATTCTTCTTATTCTTCTTATTCTTCTTATTCTTTTTATTCATTTTTTTCTTCTTTTTTTTCATATTATTTTATTTCTTCAAATTCTATATATTCTTCTTATACTTCTTATTCTTCTTATTCATGATATTCTTGCTATTCTTCTTTTACTTCTTATTCTTCTTATTCATGTTATTCTTGCTATTCTTCTTTTTTTTATTCTTCTTTTCTTATTATTTTTCTAATTTTTATTATTTTTCTTATTCTTTTTATTGTTCTTATTCTTCTTATTCTTATTATACTTCAAATTCTTTATATTATAATTATTTTTCTTTTTCTTAACATTCTTTTTGTTCTTGTTATTCTTATTATTCTTTTTAATCTTCTAATTCTTCTTTTTTAATTTTATATTCTTATTCTTTTTATTATTCGTATCCTTCTTATTCTTATTATTATGTTTAATCTTCTAATTCTTCTTATTCTTACCATTCTCCATATTCTTCTTATTCTTATACTTTTTATTCTTAAAATTCTTTTTATTCTTCCAATTCTTCTTTTTCTTTTTATTTTTATTATTTTCTTATTAAATTTATTCTTAATATTCTTCTTATTTTTCTTATTTTCTTAATCTTTTTAATCTTCTAATTTTATTCTTCTTCTTATTCTTATAAGTATTCTAATTCTTCTTATCCTGCTTATTCTTTTTATTCTTTTATTATTCCTTTTCTTCTTATTCTTATAACTTTTATTATTCTTCTTATCCTTCTTATTATTGTTATTCTTCATATTCTTCTTAATATTTTTATTTTTCTTATTTTACTCATTTTTCTAATTCTTCTTATTCTTCTTATTCTTCTTATTCTTCTAAGTCTTCTAATTCTTATAATTCTAATTATTAATCAAATTTTTTATTATTATTCTTATTCTTCTTATTCTTCTAAGTAGTCTAATTCTTTTTATTCTACTTATTCTTTTAATTCTTCTTATTCTTCTTATTTTTTTTATATTTACTTATTCTCATTATTCTGCTTAATTATCTTATAATTCTTATTCTTATTATTTTTTTTATTCTTCTTATTCTTCGTACTCTTCTTTTTCTTCTTATTCTTATTATTTTGTTTATTCTTCTATTTCTTTTTATTCATATTATACTACTTGTTCTTTTTATTCTTATTATACTTTTTATTCTTAAAATTCTTTTTATTCTTAAAATTCTTTTTATTCTTACTATTCTTCTTTTCGTCCATTTCTTCTTATTCTTTTATTATTATTATTATTTTTCTTCTTTTTATTATTCTTATTCTTCTTATTCTTATCATTCTTCTTATTCTTCTCATTCTTCTTATTCTTCTTATTCTTCTTATTCTTCTTATTCTTCTTTTTATTCATATTCTTCTAATTCTTCTAAGTGCTCTAATTATTCTCATTCTACTTATTCTTTTTATTATTTTTTTATTATTTTCTTCTTATTATTAGAATTTTTATTATTCTTCTTATTCTTCTTTTTTTGTTATTCTTCAGATTCTTCTTAATTTTATTATTCTTCTTATATTTCATATTCTTCTTATTCTTCTGAATCTTTTAATTCATATTATACTACTTATACTTCTTATACTTATTCTTCTTATTCTTCTTTTTCTTCTATTTTACATAATTCTTATTATTCTACTTATTCTTCTAATTATTTTATTATTATTTTTTTTTATTTTATGTATTCTAATTCATATAATTCTACTTATTAGTTTACTTCTTTTTATTCTTCTCATTCTTTTTATTCTTATTATATTAGCTTATTCTTCTTATTCTTATTAATCATCTTATTCTTCCTATTATTATTTTTCTACTTATTCTTTTTATCCTTCTTGTTCTTCTTATTCTTCTTTTATTCTTATTCTTCTTTTCTTCTTATTCTTCTTATTCTTCTTATTCTTTTTATTTTTTTTTCCTTCTTATTCTTCTTATTCTTCTTATTTTTCTTTATCTTCTTATTCTTATTATTCTTCTTATTCTTATTTTTTTCTTATTTTTATTATTCTTCTTATTTTTCTTATTCTTCTTATTCTTCATATTCTTTTTATTCATTTTATTCTTCATTTTCTTTTTAATCTTATTATTCTACTTATTCTATTTTATTCTTATTATTCTATTTATTCTTATTAATTTTTATTTATTCTTATTCATCTTATTTTTCTTATTCTTCTTATTCATCTTATTCTTCTTATGCTTCTTATTCTTCTTATTCTTCTTATTCTCTTTATTCTTTATATTCTTTTTATTCTTCTTATTCTCTTTAATCTTTTTATTTTTCTTTCTTATTATTCTTTTTTTTCTACTTTTTATCCTTTTTCTTTTTTTTCTAAAGTTCTAATTCTTATTATTCTATTTATTCTTATTATTCTTTTTATTCTTCTAAGTCTTCTAATTCTTATTATTTTACACATTATTCTAATTTTTTTATTTTTCTTATTATTCTTATTCTTCTAATTCTTCTTATTCTTCTCTTTTTTCTTATTCTTCTTATTCTTCTTATTCTTATTATTCTTCTTATTCTTCTTATTCTTCTTATTCTTCTCTTTTTTCTTATTCTTCTTATTCTTCTTAATTTTCTTATTCTTCTTATTCTCCCTATTCTTCTTATTCTTTTTATTAATCTTATTCTTCTTATTTTTCTTATTCTTCTTATTCTTTTAATCTTTTTATTTAGCATTCTTATTTTTCTAATTATTCTTATTATTCTTTTTTTTCTTCTTTTTATTCATATTCTTTTTTTTCTTCTAAGTTTTCTTATTCTTATTATTCTACTTATTCTTATTATTCTTCTTATTTTTCTAATTCTTCATATACTTCATATTCTTCTTTTTTTATGATTCTTCTTATTCTTCTAATTCTTTTAATTCTTCTTATTCATTTTATTTTTCTTATTCTCCTTTTCTTCTTATTCTTCTTATATTTCTTATCCTTCTTATTCTTCTTATTCTTCTTATTCTTAATATTATTTTTATTTGTCTTATTCTTTATATTCTACTTTTTCTTTTTTTTATTCTTCTTATTCTTATTATTTTTCTTATTCTTCTAATTCTTCTTATTTTTTTTTTATTTTTCTTATTCTTATTATTCTTCTTATTATTTTAATTCTTCTTTTATTCTTATTCTTCATATTCTTCCTATTCTTCTTATTCTTCCTATTCTTTATTTTTTTCTTATTCTTTTTATTTAACTTATTGTTCTTAATCTTATTATTCTTCTTTTTCTGTTTATTCTTCTAATTTTTCTTATTTTTCTTATTCTTCTTATTCTTCATATTCTTCTTATTTTTATTATTTCTTTTTTTTCTTCTTATTATTCTTATTGTTCTTATTCTTCCTATTATTCATATACTTTATATTCTTCTTATTCTTTTTATTTGTCTTATTTTTCTTATTCTTCTTATTTTTCTTATTGTTCTAATTCTTCATATTCTTCTTATTTTTTTATTCTTCTAATTCTTCTAATTCTTCTTATTATTCTTATTCTTCTTATTCTTCTTATTATTCTTATTCTTCTTATTCTTCTTATTCTTCTTATTCTTCTTATTCTTCTCATTCTTATTATTCTTCTTATTTCTAATATTCTCCTTATTCTTATTATTCTTTAGTTCTTCTCTTTCTTCTTATTTTTTTAATTCTTCTTATTCTTCTTCGTCATCTAATTCTTCTCGTTCTTCTATTTCTTCTAATTCTTCTAATTCTTCCATGATAATAAAATCTCAAATAGCTAGGGACAATTCCCTAGCTAAATGTGGGTTTTTCGTCGCTAAACATGATATAGTAATGGATTAATGATGGAAGCTTTTCCAATCTAAAGTACTCATCTCTAAAAATTAGCGTGTGAAAGATTCCCTAGCTAAAAAATTTTAGCGACCAAAATATCCCTAGTTAAAATAATAATTATTCTAGTTAAATTAGCATACAAAATGGTAGTTTTCAGCACTAAGCAAATATAACAACTAAAGATTGCTCAATCTAAAGTACTCGTCGCTAAAAATTAGCGAGGGAAATTTCCCTAGCAAAAAAATTTTAGTGGCGTAAAAATCCCTTGCTAAAATATTAATTTTTCTAGCTAAATTAGTAAGACAAAAATCTCTAGCTAAATTAGCATGGAAAAATTCCTTAGCTATTTTCTTTCCAAAACTATTTTCAGAAATTTATTTTTTTTTTCAAAAAATTTAATTAAATAATTTAATATTTTTATATTAAATTAAATAAAAACAGAAACTTTAAACGATAATTTATAAATAACAAAAAATAAAATCATTTAATAAAGTATTCTGATTCGATATTTTACAAAATTCAAACTAAAACATAATAAAATTTTATTGTATCTTATTCATCATTGTATCTACCAACATTAAATAAATTATAATCTATCGGTGCATTGACGTTGCTTTCTTTCTCTCTACTCCTCCGATTATCATCTTTCTACTGTGACAAAGCTGCCCGCGACATGATGCGTCATGTCTAGTGAAAAATTCTTTCACTTATACAACCTTTGTATGAGTAACAATACAGTACCATATATGTACGAAATTTAAACCAGTCAATAAAATAAAAATAAATAAATAAATAAAGTTATGTTTTGATAAATATAAAATACTATAGTATATATGTACATATATACTATAATTTCACTCATTACATATATTACTATAGTATATCTACATATATACTCCAGTATTATATGTACATATATACTATAGTTTTATATGTACATATATACTGATTACATATACACTCAGTTTATATGTACATATATACTGAGTACATATATACTTAGTACATATATACTCAGTATATATTTACATATAATACTATAATATTATATATTCTTATATACTGAGTATATATGTACATATATACTATAGTATTATATGTACATATATACCGAGTACATATATAATGAGTATAATGTACATATAATACTACATAATTGTATGTACTTATATACTGCGTATATATGCACATATACTATAGTATATATGTAGATATACTGAGTATAAAAGTACATATATATGGTAGCATTATATATACATATATAGTCAGTATATACGTACATATATACCGAAGTATATATATATATACACCATAGTATATACTGCAAGAAAACTAGAAAGAAACAAAGAAAAAAAATGAGAAAAAAAATGCAATGCATAGGAGGATGTAATCTACACGAAATAAGAGCGTCAAGAACAAACCTGCATTTGAATGGGACCAGAATTTTTTCATCCATCTCACAGCTTTAGAAGCTAAGCTATAGCTCCCAACACCAGAAGGATAGCCAAGCCTTTTACATACTTATTATAGGCTAAAACTCTACCCAAAATATTTAGGTACACAAACATATTCACAAACATATTCACAAATATATAAAAATAGTAATTATAGACATGAACAAACACAAAGCTGAGTTCATAGTCATACAAATTCAACAAATATCTAAAAGATGTCCAACAATGATCTTTAGAAAGAGTGCAAAATTAAAATATTTTAGGAATAATGAAGATAATAGAACTCATCCTCCTTTTGATCCAGTTGAAATCGGTAAAGATGGGACCCATGCATAGGAAGGACCATGGCAATGTCAGAAGGCTTTGAATCATAATTTTTTGGTGCATCTTACATAAGATGTCCTACAAAGATTCATTATTAGGTTAATCGGCAAAGCAAAGAACAAAACTAGAATAAAGATAAATGATACCTCCAATAATGAACCACTTGTAAGTCACCCCATGGTTTTCTTAGTTTGTCATGCATTATTCAAGAAAGATATATATTTTACAAGTATATCATTAGCTACTCAAGTAACTATATGTATTTCATAATTTGAGATATTGATTCTATGAAACACAATGCTTGTGGAAGCATAGATATGGTAAAGTTCTAGTAAAGTGATTGAGGGAAAAATAGTTTCTACTATACATTACCACCATTAGCTTCTCATGTTCATATGTTTGTTTTGTACAATTCCTCTTCCTCTGTTGTATGTGTGTGTGTGTGTGTGTGTGTGTGGATATGTTCTAGATTTGTATATATGTTAGCCTATTGTGAAAGTTAACATGTTTTTATGAATTTAGACAAGTGGCAAGGGTTCATTGGTGGAAATTACAAGTTTGATGCTAAAAAAGTGTTATTATTCCTTTGTTCCTTTTGTAAATGTATCTGTGGTTTGAGAGCAACATCTACGCAATCCTATATTGTATGAAATATGAACCATAAATTTTTCACTTATTATCATGTGATAAGGTGTGGGCAACAAGCTAGAAATATTCCTTACACAAATATAAATTCATATCAAAATATTTTATAATATTTTTCTCATCAATAAAATCAAAATGATAACTCGTTTTATTGTTATTAAAATCATGTATTGTAGCAATCATAAATGTTATTGGCTCATAAAATATTTCATTTTGGGCCTTTATATTCCCCACCATATATGCTTTGGTATATTAATTATAAAATATTTACAAAAAAATAACTCATTTTCATGTTTAGTAAAAATATTTAAAAATAAAATATTTTAATTTTTGTATACTATAAATGTTCCTCAGATTTATTGTCACTATATACATATAAAGTATAAATTATATATATATATATCATATATGTATGTATAAAGCATATATGTATGTATGTATGTATATATGTATGTATGTATGTAAGAATGTATGTATATATATGAATGTATGTGTATGTATTTATATATATATGTATGTATGTATGTGTATACATGTGTATGTACGTATGTATGTACATATATAAGTATGTATGTATGTATGTATATGTAAGCATATTTATGTATGTGTGTATATATATATATATATATCTGTATATATGTACCTGCATATAGGATGATCTTATTATTAGCTGATGTTCTAGGAGGAAACAACATGTCAAGAATTTTGCACTATGCTTCATCAAAACACACAAATAGGAAAATAAAAAAACCTTATATATAATTCTAAAAATGCTTGCATCATGTCAGTTATACTTTCTGAGAATTGAAGAGATGCCTTGAAGAGCCATGTGTGAGGCAGCTTTAG
>JAREIK010001303.1:256060-258560 GCA_029783825.1 Sapria himalayana
GAAATCGGTAAAGATGGGACCCATGCATAGGAAGGACCATGGCAATGTCAGAAGGCTTTGAATCATAATTTTTTGGTGCATCTTACATAAGATGTCCTACAAAGATTCATTATTAGGTTAATCGGCAAAGCAAAGAACAAAACTAGAATAAAGATAAATGATACCTCCAATAATGAACCACTTGTAAGTCACCCCATGGTTTCTTAGTTGTCATGCATTATTCAAGAAAGATATATATTTTACAAGTATATCATTAGCTACTCAAGTAACTATATGTATTTCATAATTTGAGATATTGATTCTATGAAACACAATGCTTGTGGAAGCATAGATATGGTAAAGTTCTAGTAAAGTGATTGAGGGAAAAATAGTTTCTACTATACATTACCACCATTAGCTTCTCATGTTCATATGTTTGTTTTGTACAATTCCTCTTCCTCTGTTGTATGTGTGTGTGTGTGTGTGTGTGTGTGGATATGTTCTAGATTTGTATATATGTTAGCCTATTGTGAAAGTTAACATGTTTTTATGAATTTAGACAAGTGGCAAGGGTTCATTGGTGGAAATTACAAGTTTGATGCTAAAAAAGTGTTATTATTCCTTTGTTCCTTTGTAAATGTATCTGTGGTTTGAGAGCAACATCTACGCAATCCTATATTGTATGTAATATGCACCATAAATTTTGCACTTATTATCATGTGATAAGGTGTGGGCAACAAGCTAGAAATATTCCTTACACAAATATAAATTCATATCAAAATATTTTATAATATTTTTCTCATCAATAAAATCAAAATGATAACTCGTTTTATTGTTATTAAAATCATGTATTGTAGCAATCATAAATGTTATTGGCTCATAAAATATTTCATTTTGGGCCTTTATATTCCCCACCATATATGCTTTGGTATATTAATTATAAAATATTTACAAAAAAATAACTCATTTTCATGTTTAGTAAAAAATATTTAAAAATAAAATATTTTAATTTTTGTATACTATAAATGTTCCTCAGATTTATTGTCACTATATACATATAAAGTATAAATTATATATATAGCATATATGTATGTATAAAGCATATATGTATGTATGTATGTATATATATGTATGTATGTATGTAAGAATGTATGTATATATATGAATGTATGTGTATGTATTTATATATATATGTATGTATGTATGTGTATACATGTGTATGTACGTATGTATGTACATATATAAGTATGTATGTATGTATGTATATGTAAGCATATTTATGTATGTGTGTATATATATATATATATATCTGTATATATGTACCTGCATATAGGATGATCTTATTATTAGCTGATGTTCTAGGAGGAAACAACATGTCAAGAATTTTGCACTATGCTTCATCAAAACACACAAATAGGAAAATAAAAAAACCTTATATATAATTCTAAAAATGCTTGCATCATGTCAGTTATACTTTCTGAGAATTGAAGAGATGCCTTGAAGAGCCATGTGTGAGGCAGCTTTAGAGAGCGAAGAATCAAAGTAAGGAATCATTTTTGGATTCATAGTACTACGGCTAGAGCTTCATAAATCTGACGACATAAACTAAAAGAAAATTAGAAATAACACTGAGTGATTTATAGATTACTTATAGAAGAAGCAGACTAAAGGATCGGTGGATAAAAGAGGTTGAATTTGCATGCCTTCTGCCAAATAGTTGATGTAATCAGAGTAGTCATCGTAGGTTGACAATGGTATGATGTGGTGGAAGGTGGCCATGTCGATCGAGGTTGTACAACTAGCAAGGTGGCCCTAGAGATAATCTGCACCACTATGGCTTTCAAGTATCAAATGTAGTGCATGGCTAAAAAAATTACTTGGTTTCATTTTGATTTATTCGTGTTGACTGTCGAGAGAGAGAGGCGGATGGTGCTATATAGAGACTTAGAAAAGTTGTGTGTAAATATTTTAATTCTGTAAATGTTTTAATTTTAATTATCAAAACATTTAATAAATAATAAATAAATCAAAAACATAAATACTCATCTTTTTTTACTTAATAAATTATTTCAACAAGTTATTGTGTGTGTAGCAAGGCACGTCACACATTAAAATATGATTAGTCTTCAAGCCACTCTCCTAAGAATTATAAATACTCTTTATGTTAAAAAATTTATAAATATATATATTCTATGGTTATAGATTTTTAAGAATTCATATTAATTTTTATGAAGATAATATGAAATAAATTTAAAGGCATAAAATTTCATATTATTTGATAACATTTATAATTTTTAAAATTCTAAAAATTACTTAAAGTAAGAAGATACTTAAAAAAAGTTATATTTCTTATTTTAATAAAGACCTGAATATTAAAAGCTAATATTAAAAATATTACTCAATTATTTAATTCTTATAAATTTTAGTAGGAGCATACATCTATGTATTTATTATTAAATATCAATTTATTTTCATTTAAATTTAATGAAAAAATTTAAATTTTTATTAATATTCAAGATTT
>JAREIK010001303.1:268560-304345 GCA_029783825.1 Sapria himalayana
TGAAATATTTATATGTATATATGCTTAACATATCATATTAATTAATGGCAATGTAGATGGCACAATCCAGCGGTAAATGAAAAATACAATAAATTAAAGATGATCACATCTCAAATGATCAAAGTACTGGTAAATCTAATCATCATCCTTTCACGAACACTCCTATTGTTACGGCAGGTTCTTCAATTCCAATTATAAAAGAAAGTCAATGTACATCTGAACCTCAAGCTCATAAAAAGTATAAGTCTGCTGTTTGGGAAACTTATGAGATATTAGTTGATTTAGAGTGAATTGAAACAGGTAGGGCAGCTTGTATATGGTGTAGAAAAGAATACTTGGCAAAAAGTGATCAAGGTACTTCGGGTTTATGGAAATACTTGAGAGAGACCTGAAGAAAATTTTCACACAAAAAAAAGAATTAATAGAAGCTCACAAAGGTAAAGACAAGTCACAATCTTTGTTGAGTTTCACTAAAGGTACTAGTTCAGAGGATAACAAATTAACTTGTTGGCAATTTGATCAACAACTAGTTAGGGAGGCTTTGGTGAAAATGATCATAAAAGATGAATTGCCTTTTTGTTTTGTTGAGAGGGATGAATTCAAGGAGTTTTGTGAAGTTGGTGTGCCTCAATTTAAAATTCCATCTAGACACTCTATGCCGAGGGATTGTTTTTCTTTGTTTGTGAAGGAAAAGAAGAAATTATTTGATAGCATATCATCTCATTGTTACAGAGTTTCATTGACTACCAACACTTGGACTAGCATTCAAAATTTATCTTATATATGTTTGACTGTTCATTTAATTGATTCTCAATGGAATATGCATAAAAGGCTTTTGAACTTTTGTGTAAGTAAAAGTCATTCTGTAGTTAATATTAGAAATGCTATTGAGTTTTGCATGAATGAATGGGGTTTGAAAAAGTTGATCTAAATTACTGTTGACAATACATCAAATAATGATGTTGCAGTTGAACAATTGAAAAAAAGGCTTCTGAAGAAAAGTATTGTACCTTTGAGAGGCGAGCAATTTCATATCAGATGTTGTGCTCATATCTTAAACATAATTATCAGAGATGGCATTGCAGTAGTTGAGGGTGCTATTCAAAAAATTAGAGGTGTGGTGAAATATGTGAGGAGCAGTCGTAAAAGATTAGATATGTTTAAGTTGTGTTGAAGAAGCAAACTTGACATATAGATCTTCATTGCAATTAGATTGTCCTATAAGATGGAATTCAACTTATTTGATGCAAGAAACTGATATAAAATATCAAAAAGAATTTGATAAGTTGGAGGACAAAGACAAATGGTTTTTGAATGAGTTTGGTTCAAACGTTCCAACTAGAGAGAGACTGAACAAATGCCAAATTTTTGGCTTGTTTCTTGAAAACTTTTTATGAGGTAACTTGTAAATTTTCTGGCTCATAATATTCTAGCTTTAGTGTTTATTTTCCTCAGAATATTCAAATTTTGAAAAAAAAATTTAGCTTTGTGAAAATAGTAGAGATACAATGGTGTCTGAAATCGGTATGAAAATGAGGCATAAATTCAACAAATATTGGGGTTCTCTTCAGTCAACAAATATTATGCTTTTTGTAGCAGTAGTGTTGGATCATAGATATAATCTCAAATATCTCAAGGGTAAATACACTTAGCATTATGGAGAGGAATTGGCTAAAAATTTGGTGAAAAAGGATATAAATGTATTTTAAATAAGTTGATGGATGATTATAAAGATTTAAATGAAGATGAATCAAAAGAAGATGATTTCTCTTCTACTGTGTTGAAGAAAAATGATGATTTCTTTGATGGTAGTGATACTTATGTTGATGATTTTTTTGTTGAATTGGAGAAAGAACAAGAAGTTGCAGCTTTGGAAGAGTTGGATAGGTAATTGGAGGACAAACTTGAAAAAAATAGAATTGATTTTGATCTTCTAAACTGATGGAAGGTAAATGAGGTTAGGTGTCCTTCTTTGGAAAATGTAGCAAGGGATGTATTTGCTATCCAAGCATCTACTATAGCCTACGAATCTACATTTAGCACTGGGGGAGAACTTTAGATAAATTTAGTAGTTCTTTAACATCTATTACAGCTGAAGTTCTCATATGTCTAAATGATTGGTTGTGAAGCTCAAACAAACCTATTGAAATTGAAAAATTAGTTCAAGACCTTGATGATAATGAATCAGGTTAGTATACAAATCTTTTAAAATTTAATTTAAATTTTACTTATTTTATTCATTCAATTTAATAAAAATATAGTTCAATTACAATTTTCAGAGGAGTCACAAGATCCAAATATTGTTTCAACTATAGTTGTCCAACTAAATTTGTAATGGGTGTATATTATTTTATAAGGTAATATTTTGTTTTTTTATTACTCTTTCATCTTAGAAATTTATGTCTACATGATTAATACGTTTTCATCTTTGGTTGTTCTTCTACAGTGGATGAAGAAAAGGGAGGAGTTGTAGAAGAGATAATTAATTGGGTTTAGATTTTTGTTGATATTCTGGGAAGGACCTTTGAAAAGATTATTATCATGGTTGTTATTTGTTGTATTTTTTTTGTTATATTAAGCTGCCTAATTTTAGCAATTACTTAAGTAGTAATTGATGCTACCAATGTTTGTGGTCATCTTTAGCTATTCCTTAATATTTTTAAGTAATTGTTTAAAAAATGTAGTATTTCTAATATGGTTCACTTTCACTCGGCTGAACAAAGCCAACTTGTGAAAAAACAAAGAAGCAAATTAAGCACACAACTCGGTCCCGTTCTATTTAACATTTCTATCCTTTTCTGCACATCAAAGCTTTTGATAAGGTAATGGAACTCGTTTGCAGTATTCAGCCTAATTGACAAAACAAAATTGACCCAATTTGAGTTTGAAAGATACATAACTAAGGAATTATAAATGGTACAACAAAAGGTTTCGATATGAACTAACTTGGCTGGTTTGAAGAAAATAAATTAAAAAAAATAAATTGAAAAAAATGTTCGAACTCCTTTCCATCCCGGAACCGTTTTCTCCTACCCAAACTCCCGGATCTCCATCTCGTCCCATCTATATATTTTCAACCTATGGGATGGGTTTGGATCTTCAAAAAAAAATCTCCGAACTATGGGAAGGGACTGTAGATTTGTAATCCCCATCCTGTCCCGTCCCAATACACCCCTAGCGTTTAGTGGTTTATAGGTTTTATTGAAAAAATAAAATAACAAAAAATTTATTTTTATTATTTTTTGATATTTTCAACGGTTATGACCTTTGAATAATATAATAATTTTTAAATTTTTTTCAAATATGAATAGAATATTTAGTTATACTAATCATTATATTTATATATTATATAAATTCAATATAAACAATTTTTTGATAAATATTCTAATAATAATCATAAAAATATTATTAATTATCCATTAATAATAAGATAGATTTGAATTAAAATAGAATTACAAAACTTACAATGATTCAGAAGCAAATAAAAATATATAACTATATTATAATTTTTTGTTTTTGAATTTTTTTTATTATGTTTATCTATGTTTTTTTGATGAAAAATAATTTATATTATTTATCTTTGCTATCTCATAATTTATTTTGTAATTAATATTTATATATAAATAAACAAATTAATAAATAAAATGAATATTTAAAATTATAATAAAAAAAATAAAATTTATTATTTATTATTTAGGTATACCGATTTAATTTAAATTATATCCGTCTCACTAATAATTTATTTTGTAATTAATATTTCTATAAAAATAAACTGATAAATAATTAAAATAAAAATTTAAAATTATACTGAATAAAAATTAAAATGAGATTTAAAATTTATTATTAATGTATACTAGTTTAATAGTTTAAGTATTTAGAGGGTTTGTCGTTAGGAGTTTAGCGATTTATGTTTTTAGGCTTTTATTGGTTTATAGGTTTTATATAAAAAAATAAAATAACAAAAAATTGTTCCATAATTTATTATCATTTTCATAGGTTATAACCCTTGAAAATATAATAATATTTACAATTTTTTGAATTGTGAAAACAATATTTATTTATAATAATATTAATAATTATATATAATATAAATTCAATATAAACAATTTTATTGATTGACGATATAATAATCATCAAAAATTAAATTAATAAACTATTAATAAAAAGATAGAAATTAATTAAAAAATATTTACAAAACTTAAATTGATTCAAAATTAAAGTAAAATATATTACTGGAAAATAATTTATAATTTTTATATTTTTACTTATTTTAGAACCGTAAATTTTTTTTATTAAAAATAAATTAATTAAATCATATTTGTCGCACTCATACTTTATTTGTAATAAATATTTCAATAAAAATAAACTAATAAATAAATAAAATGAATATTTAAAATTAAAATAAATAGAAATAAAAATTAAGATTTATTAATTATTAAGTAGTATATAGCAGTTTAAAGGTTTATGTATTTAGGCATTACGGGGTTTAGGAGTTTACTGATTTAACTATGTATGCATTTAGTGGTTTATAGTTTTTATTTATAAAAAAAATTATTTTTATTATTTTTTGATATTTTCAAAGGTTATAAGCTTTGAAAATAGAATAATTTTAAATTTTATTCAAAAGTGAATAAATATTTATTTATAATAATCATGATAATTATAAATCATATAAATTCTATATAAACAATTTTATTGATAGATATTCTAATAATTATAAAAAAATAAATTAAAAATCTATTATGAATAAGATTGATATTACTTAAAATATAATATCAAATAGTAAAATGATACAAAAGCAAAGCAAATTATATTACTTAATATTAATTATTTGTTTATAAATTTTTATTCTTTTTATAAGCTTATCTATTTTTTTATGAAAAATAATTTTTATAAATTATATTATTAAATCATAATTTATTTTATAATTAATATATATATATAAATAAAAACTTAACAATAAAAATGAATTTATTAAATTATAATGAAAATAAATAAAAATTGATTTATTAATTATTATTTAGGGTATACCGGTTTAAAGGATGATCTATATAAGGGTATCGGGATTTTGTAATTAAGTGATTTAAGAGTTTAGGCATTTAGTGATTTATAGGTTTTATTTAAATAATGTAATAACAAAAAAAAATATTTTTTTTATTTTTTCACATGTTCAAAGATTATAAACTTTGAAAATATAAAAATTTTAAAACTTTTTTCAAAAGTGAATACATTATTTAGTTATAAACATTTTTATTGATAAATATTCTAATAATGATCAAAAAATAAATTAATAATCTATTATTAATAAGATAGATATCAATTATAATATAATTACAAAACCTAAAATGATTCAGAAGCAAAGCAAAATATATTACTATATAATATTTTTTTGTTTTTAATTTTTTTTTATTTTATTAAGTTTATCTATATTTTTATGTTGAAAAATAATTTATATAAATTATATTTGAATAACTTATATTTTATTTTGTAATTATTATTTATATAAAAATAAACAAATAAATAATTAAAATGAATTTTTAAAATTATAATTAAAAAAATAATATTGAGATTTATTATTTATTATTTAGGATATTCATGTTTAAAAAATTTATCTATTTAGGGTTTTTTAGATTTAGAAGTTATTGATTTAAGTATTTAGGCATTTAATCGTTTATAGGTTTTATTCAAACAATGAAATAATAAAAAATTTATTTTTGATATTTCTTCAAATTTGAAATAATAAAAAATTTAATCGTTTATAGGTATTTAGGCATAATTTTAAAATTTTTTAAAAATGGGAATACAATATTTAGTAATTATAAATATTATAACTATATATAATATAAACTAAATCTAAACAATTTTATTAATAGATATTATATCAATTATCTAAAAATAAATTAAAAAACTATTATTAATATGATAGATATAAATTAAAATATAATTAAAAAATCTAAAATGATTCAAAATCAAAGAAAAATTTATTACTAAATAATAATTTTTTTTAAGTTTTTGCATCATTTTATAAGCTTATATGTTTTTTTGATGAAAAAATATATTATTTAAATTATATTTGTATCACTCATAATTTATTTTGTAATTGTTATTTTTATAAATTATTAAAAATTATATTTAAGGTTTACGAGTTTAAAGGTTTAAGTATTTAGGGGCTTCGGGGTTTAGCAGTTTAGATATTTATGTGTTTAGGCATTTAATGGTTTATAAGTTTTATTTAAACAATGATATAACAAAAAAATTATTTTTGTTATTTTTTCTCAATTTTGAATGTCTTAAACTTTGAAAATATAACAATTTTTAAATTTTTTTTATATTTGAATACTTGATAATCTTAATAATTATATATCATGTAAATTCGATATAAACAATTATAATGAAATATATTATATTAATGATGAAAAAATTAATTTGCAAAATGTAAATTTATTCAAAATCAAAGTAAAATATAATACTAAAAAATAATTTCTTTGATGTTTTGCTTCTTTTTATAAGTTTATATTTTTTATTATTAAAAGTAAATTATTTAAATTATATTTGTCTTCCACATAATTTTTTTTTAATTTATAATTCTATAAAAATAAACTAATAAATAATTAAAATGAATATTTAAAATTATAATGAATACAAATAAAATTGAGAATTATTATTTTTTATTCAGGATATACTTGTTTAATGGTTTAAGTATTTAGTTGTTTTGGGGTTTAGTGATTTAAGTGTTTAGGACTTTAGTGATTTACAGTTTTTATTTAAAGAATAAAAGAATAAAAAATTATTTTTTTTTGATTTTTTTTTAATTTTTGAAGTTTATAACCTTTGAAATTATAATAATTTTTAATTTTTTTTAAATGTGAATATAATATTCAGTAATAATAATCTTAATAATTATATATAATGTAAACTCAATATAAATAATTTTATTAATAAATATTATAATAATGATCAATACAAAATTAATAAACTATTATTAATAAGAATGATATAAATTAAAATATAATTGCAAAATCTAAAATGATTCAAAATAAAAATAAAATATATTACTAAATAATAGATTTTTGTTTTTAAAATTTTACCTCTTTTTATAAGGATATATATATTTTTTTAATAAAAAATAAATTATTTAAATTAGATCTGTCTCACTAATAAATTATTTTGTAATTAATATTTCTATAAAAATAAACTAATAAATATTTAAAATAAAAATTTAAAATTATACTTAATAAAAATTAAATTGAGATTTATGATTTTATATTAATGTACACCAGTTTAATAGTTTAATTATTTAAAGGTTTTGTCGTTTAGTAGTTTAGCAATTTATGTTTTTAGGCATTTAGTGGTTTATAGTTTTTATTTATAAAAATAAAATAACAAAAAAAATTTATATAATTTTGTATCATTTTCATAGGTTATAACATTTAAAGATATAATAAAATTTAAAATTTTTTGTAATTTTAATATAATATTTTGTTATAATAATATTAATAATTATATATCATATAAATTTACTATAAATAATTTTATTGATAGATATTATAATAATGATCAAAAATTAAATTTATAAATTATTAATATTAAGATAGATATTAATTAAAAAATATTTATAAAACACAAATTGATTCAAAATTAAAGTAACTTATATTACTTGATAATAATTATCTTTTGGGAAGGTTCTGGATCTTAAGCAATATCCATCCCGAGAACCATCCCATCCTAAAAAACCGATACTAGAACCAGGAATACATATATATATATATATATATATATATATATATATATAACATGAAGATGCGACCAATTCCGGTATTGCCCATCCAATTCCGACGCACCTATTGCTATTCCGATGATTTCCAGGCCACCTCACGCCATTCCAGCCGTGTTCAGTTGAGTACAACCCTTGTCCGTAACACTTCTAGCTACCTCCACCGTGTCTCAGATGCAACCAGCCTTTTAGTTTGTTTTTCTGACGAGAATTGAGAGATTAATTATTATTATTATTATGTGTCTCAGTCAGTTTTGTTGAGTATTGGTTGTGGTGGTGTGGCTGGGGTGAATTAGTGGGCCAAATATGTAACCGTCAGTTTTGTAGAGCTTGCTTGTTTGAAATATTTATATCTATTTATGCTTACCTTATCATATTAATTAATGGCAATGCAGATGGCACAATCCAGTGGAAAAAAAAATATAATAAATTGAAGATGATCGCATCTCAAATGATCAAAGTACTGGTAAATCCAATCATCATCCTTTCACAAACCCTCATATTTTTACGGCAGGTTCTTCAATTCTAATTGTAAAAGAAAGTCAAGGTACATCTAAACCTCAAGCTCATAAAAAGTATAAGTCTGCTGTTTGGGAAACTTATGAGATATTAGTTGATTCAAAGGGAGATGAAATTGGTACGGGAGCTTGTATATGGTGTAGTAAAGAATACTTGGAAAAAAGTGATCAAGGTACTTCGAGTTTATGGAAATACTTGAGAAAGACTTGTATGAAATTTCCACACAAAAAAGAATTAATAGAAGCTCACAAAGGTAAAGACAAGTCACAATCTTTGTTGAGTTTCACTAAAGGTACTAGTTCAGAGGATAACAAATTAACTTGTTGGAAATTTGATCAACAACTAGTTAGGGAGGATTTGGTGAAAATGATCATAAGAGATGAATTTCCTTTTTGTTTTGTTGAGAGGGATGAGTTTAAGAAGTTTTCTGAAGTTAGTGTGCCTCAATTTAAAATTCCATCATGCCACTCTACACTGAGGGATTGTTTTCTTTGTTTGTGAAGTAAAAGAAAAAATTATCTGATAGCATATCATCTCACTGTTGTAGAGTTTCATTAACTACCGACACTTGGACTAGCATTCAAAAATTTTCTTATATATGTTTGACTGTTCATTTGATTGATTCTCACTGGAATATGCATAAAAGGCTTTTGAACTTTTGCATAATTAAAAGTCATTCTGGAGTTAATATTAGAAATGCTATTGAGTTTTGCATGAATGAATGGGGTTTTAGAAAGTTGATGATCATTACTATTGCCAATGCATCAAATAATGATGTTGCAGTTGAACAATTGAAAAAAAGCTTGTGAAGAAAAGTGTTGTACCTTTGAGAGGCGAGCATTTTAATATGAGATGTGCTCATATCCTAAACTTAATTGTCAAAGATGGCATTGCAGTAGTTGAGGGTGCTATTCAAAAATTTAGAGGTGTGGTGAAATATGTGAGGAGCAGTCCTAAAGGATTAGATATGTTTAAGTTATGTGTTGAAGAAGCAAACTTGACATATGGATCTTCATTGCAATTAGATTGTCCTACAAGATGGAATTCAGCTTATTTGAAGCTACAAACTAATATAAAATATCAAAAAGAATTTGATAAATTGGAGGACAAAAACAAAAGGTTTTTGAAATAGTTTGGTTTAAACGTTCCAACTGAGATAGACTGAACAAACGCCAAAATTTTGACTCGTTTCTTGAAAAATTTTTATGAGGTAACTTGTTAATTTTCTAGCTCATAATATTCTACCTCTAGTGTTTATTTTCCTAAGATTATTCGAATTATGAAAATAAATTGAGCTTTGTGAAAATATTAGAGATACAATGGTGTCTGAAATGGGTATGAAAATGAGGCATAAATTCAACAAATATTGGGGTTCTCTTTTAGTCAACAAATATTATGCTTTTTTTAGCAGTAGTATTGGATCCTAGATATAAGCTCAAATATCTCAAGGTTAAGTAAACTTAGCATTATGGAGAGGAATTGGCTAAAAATTTGGTGTAAAAGGTTATAAATACTTTAAATGAGATGATGGATGATTATAAAGATTTAAATTAAGATGAATCAAAAGAAGATGATTTCTCTTCTATTGTGTTGAAGAAAAATGATGATTTCTTTGATGTTAGTGATACTTATGTTGATGATTTTTTTTGTTGAATTGGAAAAAGAACAAGAAGTTGCAGCTTTGGAAGAGTTGGATAGGTACTTGGAGGACAAACTTGAAAAAAATAGAATTGATTTTGATCTTCTAAATGGGTGGAAGGTAAATGAGGTTAGGTATCCATCTTTGGCAAATGTAGCAAAGGATGTTTGCTATCCAAGCATTTACTGTGGCCTACGAATCTACATTTAGCACTAGGGGGAAAATTTTAGATAAATTTAGGAGTTCTTTAACACCTATTACAGCTGAAGTTCTCATATGTCTACAAGATAGGTTAAGAAGTTCAAACAAACCAATTGAAATTGAAGAATTAGTTCAAGTCCTTGATGATAATGAATCAGGTTAGTATACAAATCTTGTAAATTTTAATTTCACTTTTACTTATTTTATTCATTCAATTTAATAAAAATATGGTTCAATTACAATTTTTAGAGGGGTCTCAAAATCCTAATATTCTTCCAACTATAGTTGGCCAACTAAATTTGGAATGGGTGTATTAAATTTTATAAGGTAATATTTTGTTTTTTTATTACTATTTCATCTTAAAATTTATGTCTACATAATTAACATGTTTTCATCTTTGGTTGTCCTTCTACCGTAAAGGAAGAAAAGGGAGGAGTTGTCGAAGAGATAATTAATTGGGGTTGGATTTTCGTTGCTGTTTAGGGATGGACCATTGAAATGATTATTATCATGGTTTTTATTAGTTGTATTTTTTTTGTTATATTAAGCTGCCTAATTTTAGCAATTACTTAAGTAGTAATTGATGCTACCAATGTTTGTGGTCATCTTTAGCTATTCCTTAATATTTTAAGTAATTGTTTAAAAAATGTAATATTGCTATTATGGTTAATGTTCACTCGGTAGAACAAAGCCAACTAGTAAAAAAACAAAGAACCAAATTAAGCACACAACTCGGTCCCGTTCTATTTAACATTTCTATCATTTTCTGCACATCAAAGCTTTTGACAAGGTAATGGAACTCGTTTGTGGTATTCACCCTATTTGACAAAACAAAATTTGCCCAATTTGAGTTTTAAACATACATAACTAAGGAATGATAAATGGTACAACAAAAGGTTTCGACATGAACTAACTTGGCCGGTTTGAAGAAAATAAAATGAAAAAAATGTTCGAACTTCGTTCTGTCCTGGAACCGTTTTCTCCTACCCAAAATACCTGATCTCCTTCCCATCCATCCCGATATTTTCAACCTATGGGACGAGTCTGGATCTTCAAAAAAAATCTCTGAACGGTGGGAAGGGACTAGAGATTTGTAATCCCCATCTCGTCCCGTCCCTTGAGCACCCCTAGCATTTAGTGGTTTATAGGGTTTATTTAAAAAATAAAATAACAAAAAATTTAATATAACCTTTGAAACTATAACAATTTTTTAATTTTTTTTAAATGTGAATACTATATTTAGTTATGATAATCTTAATAATTATATATCTTGTAAATTCAATATAAACAATTATATTGATATATATTACAATAATGATCATACAAAAGATTAATAAACAATTATTAAGAAGATAAATATTGTTTAAAATATATTTACAAAACCTATAATGATTCAAAATCAAAGTGAAATATTTTACTAAATATTAATTTTAAATTTTTAAATTTTTGTATCCATTTATAAGCTTATATATTTTTTGATGAAAAATAAATTATTTAAATTATATTTGTCTGACTATAAATTTATTTTTTAATTTATATTTCTATAAAAATAAACTAATAAATAATTAAAATGTATATATAAAATTATAATGAATACTAATAAAAATGAGATTTATTATTTATTATTTAAGGTATACCTATTTAGTGGTTAAGTTTATTGTGGTTTTGGGGTAAATGAATTTATTGATTTATATGTTTACACATTTAGGTTTTATTTATTGATAAATAGGTTTTATTTAATTAATGAAATAACAAAAAATATATTTTTATGAATTTTCGTGATTTTCAAAGGTTATAACCTTTGAAAATATAATAAATTTTTTAAAGTTCTAAAATATGAATACAATACTTAGTTATAATAATCTTAATAATTATATTTGATGTAAATTCAATATAAAAAATTATCTTAATATATTTTATTTTGATGATCAAAAAATAAATTAATAAACTATTATTAATAAGACAGATTTTAATTAAAATATATTTGCAAAACCCAAAATAATTCAAAATCAAAGTAAATTATATCACTAAATAAAATTTTAAATTTTTGAAATTTTGTTTATTTTTATAAGCTTATATTTTTTTTCATAAAAAATAATATATTTAAATTATATATGTCTCACTCATTATTTATTTTGTAATTAATATTTCTATAAAAATAAACTAAAAAATAAATAAAATGAATATTTAAAATTATAATGAATACAAATAAAAATGAGATTTATTATTTGTTATTTAGGTAATATAGATTTAATGGTTTAAGTATTTAAGGGCTTTTGAGGGTTAAGAGTCTAGAGATTTAAATATTTAGGCATTTAGTGGTTTATAAGTTTTATTTAAATAATAAAATAATAAAAAAATTATTTTTGTTATTTTTTCTCATTTTTGAAGGTTATAACCATTGAAAATATAATAATTTTTAACATTTTTTCAAATGTAAATATAATATTTAGTTATAATAATCTTAATAATTATATGACATTTAAATTCAATATAAGTAATTTTATTGTTAGATATTATAAAATTGATCAAATAATAAATTAATAAACTATTCTTAATAAGATTGATAGCAATTAAAATATAATTGCAAAACCTATATATAATGATTCAAAATCAAAGTAAAATATATTACTAAATAATAATTTTTTGTTTTTAAATTTTTACTTCTTTTTATATGCTTATATTTTTTTTTTGATTAAAAATAAATTATTAAAATTATAGTTGTCTCTCTCATTATTTATTTTGTGATTAATATTTCTATAAAAAATAAACTAATAAATAATTAAACTGAATATTTAAAATTATAATGAATACAAATTAAAATGAGATATATGATTTATTATATGTGGTATCTCGATTTAATGGTTTGATTATTTATATGAGTTTTGTCGTTTAGGAGTTTATCAATTTATGTTTTTAGGTAATTAGTGGTTTATAGGTTTTATTTATATAATAAAAATAAATTCTTTTTTTTTTTTTCTGATTTTTAAAGGTTATAAGCTTTAAAAATAAGATAATTTTTAAAATTTTTTGAAATGTGAATACGATGTATAATTATATTAATCTTACTAATTATATATCATATAAATTCAATATAAATAATTTTAATGATAGATATTATAAAATGATCAAAAATTAAATTAATAAACTATTATTAATAATATATATATTAATTAAAATAAATTTACATAACACAAAATGATTCAAAATCAAATCAAAATATATTACTAAATAATAATATTTAATTTTTAAATTTGTCTTTCTTTTTATAAGCTTATATTTTTTTGATTAAAAATAAATTATTTAAATAATATTTATCTTACTAGAAATTTATTTTGTATTTAATTTTTCTAAATAATTAAACTATAAATAAATTAAAATGAATATTTAAAATTATAATAAATAGAAATAAAATGAGATTTATTATTTATTAAGTAGTATATAGATGTTAAAATATTTATGTATTTAGGGGTTTCTAGGTTTATGAGCTTACTAATTTAAGTAAGTAAGCATTTAATCATCTATAGGTTTTATTTAAATAATAAAACAACTAAAAATTTATTTTTATTATTATTTTTCTTTTTTTAAGAATATAACCTTTGAAAATATAATAATTTTTAAATTTTTTTCAAAAGTGAATACAATATTTATTTATAATAATCATAATAATTATATATCATATAAATTCAATATAAACACTTTTAATGATTGATATTCTAATAATTATCAAAAAATAAAATAAAAAATCTATTATGAATATGATTGATATTACTTAAAATATAATATCAAAACCTAAAATGATTCAAAATCAATACAAAATATTTTATTAAATATTAATTATCTGTTTTTAAATTTTTATTCTTTTTATAAGCTTATCAATTTTTTGATTAAAAATAATTTTTATAAATTATATTTTTACCTCATAATTTATTTTATAATTAATACATATATAAAAATAAAAAACTAAATAATCAAAATGAATTTTTAAAATTATAATGAAAACAAATAAAAATGAAATTTATTAATTATTATTTAGGGTATACTGATTTAAAGGATTATCTATATAGAGGTATCGGGATTTTGTAGTATAGTGATTTAATTGCTTAGGCATCTAGTGATGTATAAGTTTTATTTAAACATAAGAATAACAAAGAAAAAATATTTTTTTTTATTTTTTCACATTTTCAAAGGTTATATTCTTTGAAAATATAATAATTTTAATATTTTTTTTCAAAAGTGATTACAATATTTAGTTATAAGAATCATTATATTTATATATCATATAAATTCAATATAAATAATTTTATTGATAAATATTCTAATAATGATCAAAAAATAAATTAATAATCTATTATTAATAAGATAGATTTCAATTAAAATATAATTAGAAAACCTAAAATGATTCAGAAGAAAAGCAAAATATCTTACTATATAATAATTTTTTGTTTTGAAAGTTTTTCTTCTTTTAAAAAGTTTATCAATAATTTTTTGATGAAAAATAATTTATATAAATTATATTTGTCTAACTCAATTTATTGTGTAATTAATATTTATATATAAATAATCAAACAAATAATTAAAATCAATAATTAAAATTATAATGAAAAAAATCATATTGAGATTTATTATTTATTATTTAGGGTTACCAGTTTAAAAGGATTATTATTTATAATTTGAGGTTTTAGAGATTTAGGAGTTATTGAATTAAGTGTTTAGGCATTTAGTGGTTTATATGTTTTATTTAAACAATGAAATATCAAAAAAAATATTTTTTTTTACATTTTCGAAGGTTATAAACTTTTAAAATATAATAATTTTAAAATTTTTTTCAAAAGTAAATTCAATATTTTGTTATAATAATCATTATATTTAAGTATCATATAAATTCAATATAAACAATTTTATTGATATATATTCTAATAATGATCAAAAATTAAATTAATAATCTATTATTAATAAGATAGATATCAATTAAAATATAATTACAAAACAAATAATTATTCAGAATCAAAGCAAATTATAATATTATATAATAATTTTTTATTTTTAATTTTTTTTTTCTTTTAATAAGTTTATCTATTTTTTTTGATCAAAAATATTAATTATAAATTATAATTGTCTAACTCATAATTTATTTTGTAATTAATATTTTTATAAAAATAAAAAAATCAAAAATTAAAATGAATATTTAAGATTATAATGAAAAAAATAAAAATGAGATTTATTGTTTATTATTTAGGATATATCTGATTAACAAAATTATATATTTAGGGTTTTCGAGATTTAGAAGTTATTCATTCAAGTATTTAGGTTTTTAATGGTTTATAAGTTATATTTAAACAATGAAATAACAAATAAATTATGTTTGATATTTTTTCAAATTTTCAAGGTTATAACCTTTGAAAATATAATAATTTTAAAATTTTATAAAAATGTGAATTCAATATTTAGTAATAAAAATTATTATAACAATATATATTATAAACTAAATATAAACAATTTTATTGATTGATATTATATCAAAATATCAAAAATTATGCATGCATCAGTGTGCATGTGTGATGAGGTCCATCTCATAGTCTAATTATCTACACGAACAACAAAGCTAGAATAAAAGTAAAATTACAAAATTCTATAAAGATGGGTCTTCTACTCCCGGGAGTGTAGCATCACCTTATGTGTATTTACAAAATAGATTAGTGGGCCCCACTTATAGATACTCATGGGTCCAGTTGCCCCCATTGCATGCTCATAGAGAACAGACAAGATTGTGTGTGTGAGTAAGTCATGATCCGTCTCTACAAGTACATGGTACATACAAAGTCCAAAATACAAATAAGACTACAAACATAAACTACATGTTTGAATCTTTCGCTCCCGTGTGGCTGGTTCGAATCCATTGCTTACTGGCCCTGCTTGGTGATGCTTCGGATTTTACCGACTATACAATTTATCATGGATTACCTGCTACTCCTGTTGGGCGACAGTTGGGTGGCCCTCTATGCTGCCTGATAGGGTTTGTGGGGCCCTTTTCAAGCTGGTGGATCATACGTCTTGCTGCTTGGAGGACTTGCTGGCCCCTCTAAATGCTGCACCAAAATGGATAAGAATATGTGCACGTGTGTACTATGGTCCATCGCTATTTGTGTGTGGTGTAGTAGTATCAGGGTTCATAAGTTTAGTAATTTAAGTATTTAGCTATTTTGTGGGTTATAGGTTTTATTTAAATACTTAAATAACAAAAAAATTATTTTTATGATTTTTTCTCATTTTCAAGGTTATAACCATTGAAAATATTATAATTTTTAATTTTTTTTCAAATGTTAATACAAATTTAATTATAATAATCATACAAATTAAATATCATGAAAATTCAATAAAACTATTTTATTGATCAGTATTATAAAACTGATAATAAAATAGATTAAAAAACTATTTTTAATAAGATCGATATTAATTAAAATATATTTGCAAAACCTAAAATGATTTAAAATCAAAGTAAAATATATTACTAAATAAAACATTTTTTATTTTTAAATTTTTGATTCTTTTTATAAGCTTATAAATTTTTTTGATGAAGATAAATTATTTAAATTATATTTGTCTCATTCATAATTTTATTTTGCAATTAATATTTCTATAAAAAGAAACTAATAAATAATTAAAATGAATATTGAAATTATAATGAATACAAATAAAAATGAGATTTATGATTAATTATTTAGGGTATACCGGTTTAATGGTTTAAATATTTAGTAGTTTAGGAGTTTAGTGATTTAAGTGTTTAGGCATTTAGTAGTTTATATCTTTTATTCAAATAATGAAATAACAAGAAAATTATTTTTCAAATTTTTTTATCAATTTTGAAGGTTATAACCTTTATAAATATAATAATTTTTAAATTTTTTTCAAATGTGAATACACTATTTATTTATAATAAACTTAATAATTATATATCATGTAAATTAAAAAAAACAATTTTATTGATAGATATTAATAACCTAAATATAAATATAATAATGATCAAAAAATAAATTAATAAATTATTATTTATTGATAGATATTTATATATTATTTATAAATACTTAAACCTTTAAAGATGGTTTAAATGTTTAAGTATTTAAGAGTTTTGGGGTTTAAGAGTTTAATGATTTAAGCCTTTAGGCATTTAGTAGTTTATAGGTTTTATATAAATAATAAAATAACAAAAAATTTATTTTTGTGATTATCTAATTTTCAAAGATGATAACCTTTAAAAATATAATAATTTTTAAATTATTTTCAAATGTAAATATAATATTTAGTTATAATAATCTTTATAATTATATATCATGTAAATTCGATATAAACAATTTTATTGATAAATATTCTTATTATGATCAAAAAATAAATTAATAATCTATTATTAATAAGATTGATATCAATTAAAATATAATTACAAAACCTAAAATGATTCAGAAGCAAAGCAAAATATATTACTATATAATAATTTTTTGTTTTAAAAATTTTTTTTCTTTAAGTAAGTTTATCTATAATTTTTTAATGAAAAATAATTTATATAAATTATATTTGTATAACTCAATTTATTTTGTAATTAATATTTATATATAAATAAACAAATAAATAATTAAAATGAATATTTAAAATTATAATGAAAAAAAAATGATATTTATTATTTATTATTTAGGGATACTATTTTAATTTAAATTAGATTTGTCTCACTAATAATTTATTTTGTAATTATTATTTCTACAAGACTAAACTGATAAATAATTAAAATAAAAATTTGAAATTATACTGAATAAAATTTAAAATGAGATTTATGATTTATTATTACTGTACCCCAGTTTAATGGTTTAAGTATTTAGAAATTTTTTCATTTATGATTTTAGTGATTTATGTTATTAGGCTTTTAGTGGTTTATACGTTTTATTTAAAAAAATAAAATATCAAAAAAATTTGCTATAATCTTTTCTTATTTTCATAGGTTATAACCTTTGAAAATAAAATAATATTTAAAATTTTTTGAAATGTGAATACAATACTTAGTTATAATAATATTAATAATAATATATTATATAAATTCAATAAATAATTTTATTGATATATATTATAATAATGATCAAAATTAAATTTATAAACTATTGATATTAAGATAGATATTTATTAAAAAATAATTACAAAACCCAAATTGATTCAAAATTATGGTAAAATATATTTCTCGATAACAATTTTTAATTTTTAAATTTTTACTTTTATAAGCATATATATTTTTTAAATTATATTTGTCGTACTCATAATTTATTTTGTAATTAATAATTATATAAAAATAAACGAATAAATAATTAAAATGAATATTTTAAATTATAATGAAAAAAATAATATTGAGATTTATTATTTATTATTTAGGGTATACCGATTTAAAATGATTATCTATTTAGGGTTTTTGAGATTGAGGAGTTATTGATTTAAGTATTTAGGCATTTAGTGGTTTATAGGATTTATTTAAACAATGAAATAATAAAAAAATTATTTTTGTTATTTTTTCACATTTTTAAAGGTTATAACATTTGAAAATATAATAATTTTAAAATTTTTTTAAAATGTGAATAAAATATTTAGTAATATTAATAAGTATAAATATATATAATATAAACTATTTATAAATAATTTTATTGATAGATATGATATCAATTTTCAAAAAATAAATTAATAAACTATTATTAATATGATAGATATTAATTAAAATATAATTACAAAAGCTAAAATGATTCAAAATCTAAGTAAAATTTATTTCTAAATAATAATTTTTTGTTTTTAAATTTGTACTTCTTTTTATAAGATTATAATTTTTTTATTAACAGTAAATTATTAATATTATATATTTTTGACTAATTATTTATTCATTAATTAATATTTATATAAAAAATAAACTAATAAATATTTAAAATTAATATTTAAATTTATAATGAATACAAATTAAAATGAAATTTAAGATTTATTATTGTTGTATATGTAATTTATTTTTTGATAATCTGTTTGTATAACCAAATATTTGTTTCTTTTTTAATATTTTCATGTAAGTGCATGAAAGAAAATATTAAGAGGCCGGGGATGTAGCAGTAGCATTTTAATGGAGGTCTCGTTGACCGGACAACGAGCCAAAATTGGAGCAAAGCCTGACCCGTCTCATGATCCGACCCGCTCCGGTTAAATGAACCGAGAAATTTTTAATATAAAATGTTTTGTAATTTTATTTTCGGGTGGCTATTTTTGGACCCATGGATCTGTTCATCGTCTCTCTCTCTTCTCTCTATGCGATATATCATGACTATTCTATGTGCTACATGCTGTAAGACATTTCTATTGATTTAATCTGTAATGCATAAGCATTTTCTGGTGGATTTAGCTAGTCGTACTGAGAGACTAGCGAACCACGTTATTTTCAGTGTTTATTTCTCGTTTTTTGATTCTATCATGGATGGTTGATGAATTGGGATATATATATTACTTGTTTTCTGTTGTTTCTGTGTTTCCCTATCTAAATCTCACTACCATGGAGGCATAATTGCCCAGCATTTATATTTGTCTAACTCAATTTATTCTGTAATTAATAATTATATAAAAATAAACAAATAAATAATTAAAATGAATATTTTAAATTATAATTAAAAAAACAATATTGAGATTTATTATTTATTATTTAGGGTATACCAGTTTAAAATGATTATCTATTTAGTGTTTTCGAGATTTAAGAGTTATTGATATAAGTATTTAGGCATTTAGTGGTTTATAGGATTTATTTAAATAATGAAATAACAAAAAAATTATTTTTGTTATTTTTTCACATTTTCAAAGGTTATAACATTTGAAAATATAATAATTTTCAAATTTTTTTAAAATGTGAATAAAATATTTAGTAATATTAATCATTATAAATATATATAATATAAACTAATTATAAATAATTTTATTTATAGATATGATATCAATTTTCAAAAAATAAATTCATAAACTATTATTAATATGATAGATATAAATTAAAATACTATTACAAAACCTAAAATGATTCAAAATCAAAGTAAAATTTATTACAAAATAATAATTTTTAGTTTTTTAATTTTTACATCTTTTTATAAGATTGTAATTTTTTTATTAAAAGTAAATTATTAATATTATATTTATCTGACTAATTATTTATTTTGTAATTAATGCTTATATAAAAAATAAACTAATAAATATTTAAAATGAATATTTAAAATTATAATGAATATAAATTAAAATGAGATTTAAGATTTATTATTATTGTATATGTAATTTATTTTTTGATAATCTGTTTGTATAACCAAATATTATTTTTTTTAATATTTTCATGTAAGTGCAGGAAAGGAAATATTAAGAGGCCAGGGATGCAGTAGTAGCACAATAACGAAGGTCTCGTTGACCGAATAGCGGGCCAAAATTGGAGCAGAGCTTGACCCGTCTCATTATCCGACCCGCTCCGGTTAAATGAACCGAAAAAAATTTTAATAAAAAATGTTTTGTAATTCATTTTCGGGTGGCTGTTTTTGGACTCGTGGAACTGTTCATCGTCTCTCTCTCTTCTCTCTATGCGATTTATCACGACTATTCTGTGTGCTATGTAATGTAAGACATTTTTCTAGCTTTAATTTGTAATGCATAAGTATTTTCTGGTGGATTTAGCTAGTCGTACTGAGCGACTAGCGAACCACATTATTTTTGGTGTTTATTTCTCATTTTTTGATTCTATCATGGATGGTTGTTGAATTGGGATATATATATTGCTTGTTTTCTGTTGTTTCTGTGTTTCTGTATCTCAATCTCACTACCATGGAAGCACAATTGCCCAACAATTATATATAGTATACCGGTTTAATGGATCGATTATTTAGGTGTTTTGTCGTTTTGGAGTTTAGCAATTTATGTTTTTAGGCATCTAGTGGTTTATAGGTTTTATTTATATAATAAAAATATATATTTTTTTAATTTTTTTTAGATTTTCAAAGCTTATAACCTTTAAAAATAAAATAATTTCTAAAATCTTTTGAAATGTGAATACCATGTATAATTATAATCGTCTTATTAATTATATATCATATAAATTCAATGTAAATAATTTTAATGATAGATATTATAATAATGATCAAAAATTAAATTAATAAACTATTATATAAAACAAAATGATTCAAAATCAAATAAAAATATATTAATAAATAATAATATTTTAATTTTTAAATTTTTCCATATTTTTATAAGCTTATATTTTCTTATAATTAAAAATAAATACTTTAAATAATATATGTCTCACTCGAAATTTATTTTGTAATTAATTTTTCTAAAAATTAAAATATAAATAATTAAAATAAATATTTAAAATTATAATAAATAGAAATAAAAATGAGATTTATTATTTATTAAGTAGTATACAGCTGTTATAAGGTTTATGTATTTAAGGATTTCGGGTTTTATGAGTAACTGATCTAAGTAAGTAAACATTTAGTGGTCTATAGGTTTTATTTAAAAAAGAAATAACAAAAAATTTATTTTTTGTGTTCTTTCTCATTTTTAAAGATTAAAACCTTTGAAAATATAATAATTTTTAAATTTTTTTCAAAAGTGAATACAATATTTATTTATAATAATCATAATATTTATATATCATATAAATTCAATATAAACAATTTTATTCATAGATATTCTAATAATTATCAAAAAATAAATTAAAAATCTATTATGAATAAGATTGATATTACTTAAAATATAATATCTAAACCTAAAATGATTCAAAAGCAAAGCAAAATATATTACTTAATAATAATTATTTGTTTTTAAATTTTTATTCTTTTTATAAGCTCATCTATTTTTTGTTAATAAATAATTTTTATAAATTATATTTTTAACTCATAATTTATTTTATAATTAATACAGATATACAAATAAAAAACTAAAAATCAAAATGATTTTTTTAAAATTATAATGAAAACAAATAAAAATGAGATTTATTAATTATTATTTAGTGTATACAAGTTTAAAGGATTATCAATATAGGGGTATCGGGATTTCGTAGTTTAGTGATTTAAGTATTTAGGCATTTAGTGGTGTATAGGTTTTATTTAAACATTGAAATAACAAAAAAAATATTTATTTTTATTTTTTCACATGTTCAAAGGTTATAATCTTTGAAAATATAAAAATTTTAAAACTTTTTTCAAAATTGAATACAATTTTTGTTATAATAATTATTAAATTTATATATCATATAAATTCAATATAAACATTTTTATTGATAAATATTCTAATAATGATCAAAAAATAAATTAATAATCTATTATTAATAAGTTAGATATCAATTAAAAGATAATTACAAAACCTAAAATGATTCAGAAATAAAGCAAAATATATTACTATATAATAATTTTTTGTTTTTAATTTTTTTCTTCTTTTACTAAGTTTATCTATATTTTTTGTTGAAAAATAATTTATATAAATTATATTTGTCTAACTTATAATTTATTTTGTAATTAATATTTATATAAAAATAAACAAATAAATAATTAAAATGAATATTTTAAATTATAATTAAAAAATTAAAAATGAGATTTATTATTTATTATTTAGGATATACATGTTTAAAAAATTTATCTATTTAGGGTTTTCGAGATCTATAAGTTATTGATTTAAGTAATTAGGTATTTAATGGTTTATAGGTTTTATTCAAACAATTAAATAATAAAAAATTTAATTTTGATATTTTTTCAAATTTTCAAAGGTTATAACATTTGAAAATATTATAATTTTAAAATTTTTTAAAAATGTGAATACAATATTTAGTAATAATAAATATTATAACTATATATAATATAAACTAAATATAATCAATTTTATTGATAGATATTCTATCAATTATCAAAAAATAAATTATTAAACTATTATTAATATGATAGATATAAATTAAAATATAATTAAAAAACCTAAAATGATTCAAAATCAAAGTAAAATTTATTACTAAATAATAATTTATTTTTTAGTTTTTGCATCATTTTATAAGCTTATATGTTTTTTTGATGAAAAATATATTATTTAAATTTTATTTGTATCACTCATAATTTATTTTGTAATTAATATTTCTATAAATTATTTAAATTATATTTAAGGTTTATGAGTTTAAAAGTTTAAATATTAAGGGTCTTCGGGGTTTAGGAGTTTAGATATTTATGTATTTAGGCATTTAATGGTTTATAAGTTTTATATAAACAATAATATAACAAAAAATTTATTTTTGTTATTTTTTCTCATTTTTGAAGGATATAAACTTTTAAAATATAACAATTTTTAAATTATTTTTATATGTGAATACTATATTTAGTTATGATAATCTTAATAATTATATATCATGTAAATTTAATATAAACAATTATATTGAAAAATATTAATTAATGATCAAAAAATAAATTAATAAACTATTATTAATAAGATAGATATTTTTTTAAATATATTAGCAAAACATAAATTTATTCAAAATCAAAGTAAACTATATTACAATATAATACTTTCTTTGATGTTTTGCTTCTTTGTATAAGTATATATTTTTTGTTATTAAAAGTAAATTACTTAAATTATATTTGTCTTCCTTATAATTTATTTTTTTTGATAATTTTATAAAAATAAACTAATAATTAATTAAAATGATTATTTAAAATTATAATGAATACAAATGAAATAGAGATTTATTATTTATTATTCAGGATATACCAGTTTAATGGTTTAAGTATTTAGGCATTTTAGGGTTTAGTGATTTAAGTATTTAGGCCTTAAGTGATTTATAGTTTTTATTAAAAGAATGAAAAAATAAAAAATTTAATTTTTTGATTTTTTTTTAATTTTTGAAGGTTATAACATTGGAAAAAATAATAATTTTTAATTTTTTTAAATGTGAATATAATATTCAGTAATAATAATCTTAATAATTATATATAATGTAAACTCAATATAAATAATTTTATTAATAGATATTATTATAATGATCAATAAAAAATTAATAAACTATTATTAATACAAATGATATAAATTAAAATATAATTGCAAAATTAAAATGATTCAAAATAAAAATAAATATATTACTAAATAATAAATTTTTGTTCTTAAAATTTTGCTCTTTTTATAAGGATATATATTTTTTTTGATGAAAAATAAATTTTTTAAATTTGATCTGTCTCACTAATAATTTATTATGTAATTAATATTTCTATAAAAATAAACTGATAAATAATTAAAATAAAAATTTAAAATTATACTTAATAAAAATTAAATTGAGATTTATGATTTTTTATTAATATACACCAGTTTAATAGTTTATCTATTTAAATGTTTTGTCATTTAGGAGTTTAGCGATTTATGTTTTTAGGCATTTAGTGGTTTATAGGTTTTATTTAAACAATAAATAACAAAAAAAAATTTGTAATTTTTTCACATTTTCATAGGTTATAACCTTTGAAAATATAATAATATGTAAAATTATTTGAAATGTAAATACAATATTTAGTTATAATAATATTAATATTTATATATTATATAAATTGAATATAAATAATTTTATTGATAAATAATATAATAATGATCAAAATTTAAATTAATAAACTATTAAAAAAATATTGATATTAATTAAAAAATATTTACAAAACACAAATTGATTCAAAATTAAAGTAAAATATATTACTGGATAATAATTTTTAATTTTTAAATTTATACTTCTTTTATAAGCATATATATTTTTTTGATTAAAAATAAATTAATTAAAATATTTATGTCACTCTCATTATTTAATTTGTAATAAATATATCGATAAAAATAAACTAATAAATAATTAAAATTAATATTTAAAATTATAATAAATAGAAATAAAAATTAGATTTATTAATTATTAAGTAGTATATAGTTATTTAATGGTTTATGTATTTAGGTATTATAAGGTTTAAGAGTTTACTGATTTAACTGTGTATGCATTTAGTGGTTTATAGGTTTTATTAAAAAAATAAAATAATAAAAAATTTATTTTTATTATTTTTTGATATTTTCAAAGGTTATAACCTTTGATAATATAATAAATTTTAAAAATTTTTTTAATGTGGATATAATATTTAGTTATAATAATCATTATATTAATATATCATATAAATTCAATATAAACAATTTATTGATAAATATTCTAATAATGATGAAAAAATAATTAATAATCTATTATTAATAAGATAGATATCAATTAAAATATAATTACAAAACCTATAATGATTAAGAAGAAAAGCAAAATATATTACTATATAATAATTTTTTGTTTTGAAATTTTTTTTTCTTTTAAAAATATATCTATAATTATTTGATAAAAAATAATTTATATAAATTATATTTGTCTAATTCAATTTATTTTGTAATTAATATTTATTTATAAATAAACAAATAAATAATTAAAATGAATATTTAAAATTATAATGAAAAAAAATGAGATTTATTATTTATTATTTAGGGATACCGGTTTAATTTAAATTAGATCCGTCTCACTAATAATTTATCTTGTAATTAATATTTCTTTAAAATATATTGATAAATAATTAAAATAAAAATTTAAAATTATACTCAATAAAAATTAAAAAGAGATTTATGATTTATTATTAAGGTATACTAGTTTAATGATTTAAGTATTTAAAGGTTTTCTCGTTAAGAGTTTAGCGATTTATGTTTTTAGGCTTTTACTGGTTTATAGGTTTTATTTAAAAAAATAAAATAACATAAAAAATTTCTATAATTTTGTATCTTTTTCATTGGTTATAACATTTGAAAATATAATAATATTTAAAATTTTTTGAAATTTTAATACAATATTTTGTTATAATAATATTAACATATAAATTTAATATAAATAATTTTATTGATAGATATTATAATAATGATCAAAAATTATTTTATAAACTATTAATATTAAGATAGATATTAATTAAAAAATATTTACAAAACCTAAATTGATTCAAAATTAAAGTAACTTATATTACTTGATAATAATTTTTAATTTTTAAATTTATACTTCTTTTATAAGCGTATATTTTTATTAGATAAATAATATATCATTTAAATTATATTTGTCCCACTTATAATTTATTTTGTAATAAATATTTTTAAATAAATACACTAATAAATAATTAAAATGAATATTTAAAAATATAATAAATAGCAAAAAAAAAATAGATTTATTAATTATTAAATAGTTTTGCGGTTTAATGATTTATGTATTTAGGCATTTAGATGTTTAGGAGCTTACTGATTTAACTTTATATGCATTTAGTAGGGGTGCTCACGGGACTCGGAGATTCGCGACCCGACCAGAAGTTTTGTCCTGAAAGAATCGGGAGAGAGAGAAATCCGTTGACTTTGACTTTTCCCGTCCCGTTCTGTCATGTATTTTATATTTAGGGACGGTTCTGGATCTTAAGCAAAATCCAACTCGAGAACCGTCTCATCCTAAAAAACCGAAACTAGAACCAAGAATATATATATATATATATAACATGAAGATGCCACCAATTTTGCTACTGCCCATCCAAATCCAATGCACTTATTGATGTTCCGACGAGTTCCAGGCCACCTCATGCTGTTCTAGCCGTGTTCAGTTAGGTCCAGCCCTTGTCCGTCGCACTTCTGGTTGCCTCCACCATGTCTCAGATGCCACCAGCTTTTACTTTATTTTTCTGACGAGAATTGAGTGAATAATTATTATTTTTATTATGTCTCTCAGTTAGTTTTGTTGAGTATTGGTTGTGGTGTTGTGGTTGGGTCGAATGAGTGGGCTGAATGTGTTACAGTCAGTTTTGTAGAGCTTTCTAGTTTGAAATATTTATATGTATTTATGCTTAACATATCATATTAATTAATGAAAATGCAGAAGGCACAATCCAATGGTAAATGAAAAATACAATAAATTAAAGATGATCACATCTCAAATGATCAAAGTACTGGTAAATCCAATCATCATCCTATCACGAACTCTTCTATTGTTACGGCAGCTTCTTCAATTCTAATTATAAAAGAAAGTCAAGGTACATCTGAACCTCAAGCTCATAAAAAGTATAAGTCGGCTATTTGGAAAACTTATGATATATTATTTGATTCATAGGGAAATAAAACTGGTAGTGCAGCTTGTATATGGTGTAGGGAAAGAATATTTGGCAAAAGTGATCAAGGTACTTCGGGTTTATGGAAATACTTGAGAGAGACTTGTAGAAAATTTCCACACAAAAAAGAATTAATAGAAGCTCACAAAGGTAAAGACAAGTCATAATCTTTGTTGAGTTTCACTAAAGGTACTAGTTCAGAGGATAACAAATTAACTTGTTAGCAATTTGACAACAAATAGTTAGGGAGGCTTTGGTGAAAATGATCATAAAAGATGAATTGCCATTTTGTTTTGTCGAGAGGGATGAGTTTAATGAGTTTTGCGAAGTTGGTGTGCCTCAATTTAAAATTACATCTAGGCACTATATAATGAGGGATTGTTTTTCTTTGTTTGTGAAGGAAAGAAAGAATTTATTTGATAGTATATCATTTCATTGTTGTAGAGTTTCATTGACTTCCGACACTTGGACTAGCATTCAAAATTTTTCTTATATATGTTTGACTATTCATTTCATTGATTATTAATAGAATATCCATAAAAGGCTTTTGAACTTTTGTGTAATTAAAAGTTATTCTGGAGTTAATATTAGAAATGCTATTGAGTTTTGCATGAATGAATGGGGTTTGAGAATGTTGATGTGCATTACAGTTGACAATGCATCAAATAATGATGTTGTATTTAAATAATTGAAAAAAATGCTTGTGAAGAAAAGTTTTGTACCTTTGAGAGGCGAGGATTTTCATATGAGATATTGTGCTCATATCCTAAACTTAATTGTCAGAGATGGCATTGCAGTTGTTGAGGGTGCTATTCAAAAAATTAGAGGTGTGGTGAAATATGTGAGGAGCAGTCCTAGAAGATTAGATATGTTTAAGTTATGTGTTGAATAAGCAAACTTGACATATAGATCTTCATTGTAATTAGATTGTCCTACAAGATGGAATTCAACTTATTTGATGCTACAAACTAATATAAAATATCAAAAAGAATTTGATAAGTTGGAGGACAAAGACAAAAGGTTTTTGAATGAGTTTGGTTCAAACGTTCCAATAGAGAGAGACTGAACAAATGCCAAAATTTTGGCTCGTTTCTAGAAAACTTTTTATGAGGTAACTTGTAAATTTTCTGGCTTATAATATTCTTCATGTAGTGTTTATTTTCATGAGATTATTCAAATTTCGAAAAAAAATTGAGCTTTGTGAAAATAGTAGAGATACAATGGTGTCTGAAATGGGATTGAAAATGAGGCATAAATTTAACAAATATTGTGGTTCTCTTCAGTCAACAAATATCATGTTTTTTGTCGCAGTAGTGTTGGATCCTAGATATAAGCTCAAATATCTCAAGGTTAAGTACACTTAGCATTATGGAGAGGAATTGGCTAAAAATTTGGTGAAAAAAGTTATAAATGCTTTAAATGAGATGATGAATGATTATAAAGATTTAAATAAAGATGAATCAAAAGAAGATGATTTCTCTTCTACTGTGTTGAAGAAAAATGATGATTTCTTTGATGGTAGAGATAATTTTGGTGATGATTTTTTTTGTTGAATTGTAGAAATAACAAGAAGTTGCAGCTTTAGAAGAGTTGGATAGGTACTTTGAGGACAAACTTGAAAAAAAATAGAATTGATTTTGATCTTCTAAACTGGTGGAAGGTAAATGAGATTTGGTATTCTTCTTTGGAAAATGAAGCAATGGATGTATTTGCTATCCAAGCATCTACTGTGGCCTATGAATCTACATTTAGCACTGGGGAAAGAACTTTAAATAAATTTAGGAGTTCTTTAACACCTATTATAGCTGAAGTTCTCATATGTCTACAAGATTGGTTGAGAAGCTCAAACAAACCTATTGAAATTGAAGAATTAGTTCAAGTCCTTGATGATAATGAATCAGGTTAGTATACAAATCTTGTAAATTTTAATTTTACTTTTATTTATTTTATTAATTCAATTTAATAAAAATATGGTTCAATTATAATTTTCAGAGGGGTCACAAGATCCGAATATTCTTCCAACTATAGTTGCCTAACTAAATTTGGAATGGGTGTATTAAATTTTATAAGGTAATATTTTGTTTTTTTATTACTCTTTCATCTTAGAAATTTATGTTTAAATGATTAACACGTTTTCATCTTTGGTTGTCCTTCTACAGTGGAGGAAGAAAATGGAGTTGTAGAAGAGATAATTAATTGGGTTTGGATTTTCATTGTTGTTCCTGGATGGACCTTTGAAATGATTATTATCATGGTTGTTATTAGTTGTATTTTTTTTGTTATATTAAGCTGTCTAATTTTAGCAATTACTTAAGTAGTAATTGCTGCTACCAATGTTTGTGGTCATCTCTAGCTATTCCTTAATATTTTAAGTAATTGTTTAAAAAATGTAGTATTGCTATTATGGTTAACATTCACTCGGCTGAACAAAGCCAACTTGTGACAAAACAAAGAACCAAATTAAGCACACAACTCGGTCCCGTTCTATTTTACATTTCTATCTTTTTCTGCACATCAAAGCTTTTGACAAGGTAATGGAACTCGTTTGCGGTATTCAGCCTATTTGACAAAACAAAATTTGCCCAATTTGAGTTTGAAAGATACATAACTAAGGAATGATAAATGTACAAAAAATGTTTTCGACATGAACTAGCTTGGCCGGTTTGAAGAAAATAAATTGAAAAAAATGTCCGAACTCCTTTCCATCCCGGAACCATTTTCTCCTACCCAAAATCCATGATCTACATCCCGTCTAGTCCCGATATTTTAAACCTATGGGACGGGTCTGGATCTTCAAAAAAAAATCTCCAAATTGTGGGAAGGGACTGAAGATTTGTAATCCCGATCGCTTCCCATCCCATCCCATGAGCACTCCTAGCATTTAGTGGTTTATAGGTTTTATTTAAAAAATAAAATAACAAAAAATTTATTTTTATTATTTTTTAATATTTTGAAAGGTTATAACCTTTGAAAATATAATAATTTTCTAATTTTGTTCAAATGTGAATATAATATTTAGTAATACTAATCATTATATTTATATATTATATAAATTCAATATAAACAATTTTATTGATAAATATTCTAATAATAATCAAAAAATAAATTAATGATCCATTAATAATAAGAAAGATATTTATTAAAATATAATTACAAAACTTAAAATGATTCAGAAGCAAAGATAAGTATATTACTATATAATAATTTTTTGTTTTTGATTTTTTCTTCTTTTAATAAGTTTATCTATATTTTTTTGATGAAAAATAATTTAAATAAATTATATTTGTCTAACTCATAATTTATTTTGTAATTAATATTTAGATATAAATAAACAAATAAATAATTAAAATGAATATTAAAAATTATAATGAAAAAAAAATGAGATTTATTATTTATTATTTATTATTTAGGAATACCGGTTTAATTTAAATTAGATCCATCTCACTAAAATTTATTTTGTAATTAATATTTCTATAAAAATAAATTAATAAATAATTAAAATAAAAATTTAAAATTATATTGAATAAAAATTAAAATGAGATTTAAGATTTATTATTAATGTATATCAATTTAATAGTTTAAGTATTTAGAGGTTTTTTCGTTAGTAGTTTAGCAATTTATGTTTTTAGGCTTTTAGTGGTTTATAGCTATTATATAAAAAAATAAAATAACAAAAAAATTTCTTATAATTTGTTATCATTTTCATACATTATAACCTTTGAAAATATAATAATATTTAAAATTTTTTGAAATGTGAATATAATATTTAGTTATAATAATTTTAATATTTATATATCATATAAATTCAATATAAAAAATTTTATCGATAAATATTATAATAATGATCAATAATTAAAATAATAAACTATTAATAATAAGATAGATATTAATTAAAAAATATTTACAAAACCCAAATTGATTCAAAATTAAAGTACAAAATATTACTGAATAATAATTTTTAATTTTTTAAATTTTACTTCTTTTATAAGCATATATATATTTTTTGATTAAAAATAAATTATTTAAATTATATTTGTCACACTCATAATTTATTTTGTAATAAATATTTCTATAAAATAAACTTATAAATAATTAAAATGAATATTTAAAATAATAATAAATTGAAATAAAAATTAGATTTCTTAATTATTAAGTAGTATATAGCAGTTTAATAGTTTATGTATTTAGGCATTACGGGCCTTAGGAGTTTATTGATTTTACTGTGTATTCATTTAGTTGTTTATAAGTTTTATTTAAAAATTAAAATAACAAAATATTTAATTTTATTATTTTTTGATATTTTTAAAAGATATAACATTTCAAAATATAATAATTTTAAAATTTATTTCAAATGTGAATTCAATATTTAGTTATAATTATCATTATATTTATATATCATATAAATTCAATATAAACAATATTATTGATAAATATTCTAAATATGATCAAAAAATAAATTAATAATCTATTATTGATAAGATAGATATGAATTAAAATATAATAAAAAAAACCTAAAATGATTCAGAAGAAATCAAAATATATTACTATATAATAATTTGTTGTTTTGAATTTTTTTTTCTTTTAAAAAGTTTATCCATATTTTTTTGATGAAAATTAATTTATATAAATTATATTTGTCTAACTCATAATTTATTTTGTAATTAATATTTATATAAAAATAAACAAATAAATAATTAAAATAAATATTTAAAATTATAATGACAAAAATAATATTGAGATTTATTCTTTATTATTTTGGGTATACGAGTCTAATTTAAATTAGATCTGTCTCACTAATAATTTATTTTGTAATTAATATTACTATAAAAATAAACTGATAAATAATTAAAATAAAAATATAAAATTATACTGATAAAAATTAAAATGAGATTTATGAATAATTATTAATATATACCAGTTTAATATTTTAAGTATTTATAGGTTTTTTCATTTATGACGTGGGTATATGATTTATGTTTTTATGCATTTAGTGGTTTATAGGTTTTGTTTAAATAATGAAATAACAAAAAAATTATTTTTGATATTTTTTCACATTTTCAGAGGTTATAACCTTTGACAATATAATAATTTTGAAATTTTTTAAAAATGTGAATACAATATTTAGTAATAATAATCATTATAATTATATATAATATAAACTAAATATAAACAATTTTATTAATAGATATGATATCAATTATCAAAAAATAAATTAATATGTTTTTATTATTATGTTGGATATAAATTAAAATATAATTGAAAAACCTAAAATTATTCATAATCCAAGTAAAATTTATTACTAAATAATAATTTCTGTTTTTTAGTTTTTTCTTATTTTTATAAACTTATATTTTTTTTGATGAAAAATAAATTATTTAAATTATATTTGTATGACTCATAATTTATTTTGTAATTAATATTTTAATAAATTATTTAAATTATATTTAAGGTTTACGAGTTTAAAGGTTAAGTATTTTGGGGCTTTTGTGTCAATGTGTTTAGATATTTAAGTGTTTAGGCATTTAGTGGTTTATAGGTTTTATTTAAACAATGAAATAACAAAAAAAATTATTTTTGATATTTTTCACATTTTCAAAGGTTATAACATTTGAAAATATAATAATTTTTAAATTTTTTTAAAATGTGAATATAATATTAAGTTATAATGGTCTTAATAATTATAAGTCATTTAAATTCAATATAAATAATTATATTGCTAGATATTATAATAATGATAAAAAAATTTTAATAAACTATTATTAAAAAGATAGATATTATTTAAAATATATTTGTAAAATATAAATTTATTCAAAATCAAAATAAAATATATTACTAAATAATAATTTTTTTTGATGTTTTACTTTTTTTATAAGTTTATATTTTTGTTTTTAAAACTAAATTATTTAAAATATATTTGTCTTACTCATAATTTATTTTGTAATTTATAATTCTATAATAATAAACTAATAAATAATTAAAATGAATATTTATCATTATAATGAATACAAATAAAATTGAGATTTATTATTTATTATTCAGGATATACCGTTTAATGGTTTAATGTTTTAGGTGTTTTGGGTTTAGGAGTTTAGTGATTTATAGTTATTATCTAAAGAATTAAAAAACAAAAAATTTAATTTTTTGAATTTTTTAATTTTTGAAGGTTGTCACCTTTGAAAATATAATAATTTTAAATCACTTTAAATGTTAATATTATATTTAGTTATGATAATCTTAATAATTATATATAATGTAAACTAAATATAAATAATTTTATAAATATATATTATAATAATGATCAATAAATACATTAATGAACTAGCCATAATAAGAATGATATAAATTAAAATATAATTGTATAATTTAAATGATTCAAAATCAAAATAAGATATATTACTAAATAATAATTTTTTATTTTAAAAATTTTGTATCATTTTATAAGCATATATATTTTTTTGATGAAAAATAAATTATTTAAATTATATCTGTCTCACTAATAATTTATTTTCTAATTAATATTTCTATAAAAATAAAATGATAAATAATTAAAATGAATATTTAAAATTATAATGAATACTAATAAAAATATATATATGTGATTTATTATTTATGATATACTTATTTAATGGTTAAATTTTTTATAGTTTTGGGGTTAAAAAGTTTATTGATTTATATGTTTGCACATTTAGGTGTTTATAGGTTTTATTTAATCAATGAAATAACAAAAAATTTATTTTTATGAATTTTCGTGATTTTCGAAGGTTATAACCTTTGAAAATATAATAATTTTTTAATAGTTCTAAAATATGAATACAATACTTAGTTATAATAATCTTAATAATTATATTTGTTGTAGATTCAATATAAAAAAATGTATTAATATATATTATTTTGATGATCAAAAAATAATTTAATAAACTATTATTAATAAGATCGATATTAATTAAAATATATTTGTAGAATCCAAAATAATTCAAAATCAAAGTAAATTATATTACTTAATAAAATTTTAAATTTTTGAAATTTTAATTATTTTTATAAGCTTATATTTTTTTTCATAAAAATAATTTATTTAAATTATATATGTATCACTCATTATTTATTTTTTAATTAATATTTCTATAAAAATAAACTAAAAATAATTAAAATGAATATTTAAATTATAATGAATACAAATAAAAATGAGATTTATTATTTATGATTTATTATTTAGGTTATATAGGTTTAATGGTTTAAGATTTAGGGGGTTTTGGTGTTTAGGAGTCTAGAGATTTAAATGTTTAGGCATTTAGTGGTATATGTTTTATTTAAATAATAAACTAATAATAAATTATTTTTGTGATTTTTTATCATTTTTAATGTTTATAACCTTTGAAAATATAATAATTTTTAAATTTATTTCAAATGTAAATATAATATTTAGTTATGATTTATTATATATGGTATACCAGTTTAATGGATTATTAATTTAGGGGTTTTTTCGTTTAGGTGTTTAGAAATTTATATTTTTAGGCATTTAGTGGTTTATAGTTTTTATTTATATAATAAAAAAAATTTTTTTTTTGATTTTATCTGATTTTCAAAGTTTATAACCTTTAAAAATAAAATAATTTTTAAAATTTCTTGTAATGTGAATACCATGTATAATTATATTAATCTTACTAATTATATATCATATAAATTCAATATAAACAATTTTAATGATAGATCGTATAATAATGATGAAATATTAAATTAATAAACTATTATTAATAATATAAATATTAATTAAAATATATTTACATAACACAAAATGATTCAAAATCAAATAAAAATATATTACTAAATAATAATATTTAATTTTCAAATATTTCCTTCTTTTTATTAGCTTTTATTTTTATTAATTAAAATAAATTATTTAAATAAATATTTGTCTCACTCAAAATTTTTTTGTAATTAATTTTTCTAAATAATTAAACTATAAATAATTAAAATGAATATATAAAACTATAATAAATAGAAATAAAAATGAGATTTATTATTTATTAAGTAGTATATTGCTGTTAAAAGGTTTATGTATTGAGGGGTTTCGGGATCTATAAGCTTATTGATATAAGTAAGTAAGCATTTAATGATCTATAAGTTTTATTTTAAAAATGAAATAACAAAAAATTTATTTTTATCATTTTTTCTCTTTTTTTAAGGTTATAACCTTTAAAAATATAATAATTTTTAAATTTATTTTCAAATGTGAATACAATATATATTTTATAATAATCATAATAATATATATATCATTAAATTCAATATAAACAATTTTATTGATAGAAGTTCTAATATTTATCAAAAAATAAAGTAAAAATCTATTATGAATAAGATTGATATTACTTAAAATATAATATCAAACATAAATGATTCAAAAGCAAACAACATATATCGCTAAATAATAATTATTGTTTTTAAATTTTTATGTTTTTATAAGCTTATCTATTT
>JAREIK010001303.1:308845-313845 GCA_029783825.1 Sapria himalayana
AAATATATGTTGTTAATTATATATTTAAATATAGTTATGTATAATGTTTTTATAGTTATACATATAGTAAAGACAATTATTTTTAGTTATATGTTCTTATACCTATAGTATATTTAGTTATAAATAGATTATATATAATAATATTTAATTATACATATAGTTATAAATAGTATGTAGTTAAGATATAGTTATATATAATATTTTTAAAGATATACATATAGTAAATTATAATTATATATAGTTATATAGTATAATACAAATAGTATATTTTCTTAGAAATATAGTTATATCGAATTATACATATAGTTATAAATTATAATATATTAAAAAAAATAGTTATATATAGTTATAAATATAGTTATAAAATTAGTTTACATAGTTACAAATATCATTAAATATAAATATAATGAAATTTATATAGGTATACAAATATTTATAAATAATTATACATATATAGTTAAACATATATTTATATATAAATATTGTTATAAGTTTTAATTATAATTATAGTTACATGCGTGATTGCACACATAATTATCCATATAGTTATAAATGTAGTTATACATGTTGTAGATGTAGTTATATATAGTTTTTCATGTAATTATATTTATTTAGACATATGGCTATGTATAGGTATTGATGTAGATAAATACATTTATATATAGTAATATGTTGATAAACATGTTATTAAATACATTTATATATAGTTAATATATATATATGTATGTATGTATATCTATATTAAATATATGTTGTTATATATATATATATATATAGTTATGTATACTATTTTAATAGTTATACATATAGTAAAATATACTTATATATATTTATGTGTTATTAATCTTAGGATTATCATATTTACATAATTTATTCTATAAATATTAAGTATGTTGTTATATACACACTGCTAGCCACAAACACCAATACCCACTGTGACTAACACATCCATGGAAAAATACACAATGCCACAAGCCCATCAGAATGACAAAATATTGGAAAATTGATGAACACATCCATGTCGAGAACTAGTAAGCCAGGTTTAATGAAAGAATATACATAAGCTAGGAAAAAGATAAAATTGGAAAAAAAAACAACAGGATCAAACAAACACTCTTTCATTAAGATAAGCAATGAAAAGTTAGGTAGAAAGGTACCTCAAATCGATTAGAAACTCATGGCTGAAAGAAGTGTAATCTTATGGGTAGAATTTTCTATATTATCCAAAGATACACAAAAAAGAGAATGTAGTTCAAGGAAACTGACATGCTCATGTTTTCTCATTATCTTTGGTGGCTTGTATTCGCTAGCCGATGCTCCATTCTTGATGGCTAGCCGTGACAACTTATCGAAGCTACATGGCTTAACTATGGTCAACAACAATTAGCCAGCTTCACGTCTTTCGTTCCTAGCATGATAGAGAGATCCCAAGTTTTCCTCGAGCAAAGAACAGATCCTCCTAGGAACTAGAATTGGCTCATTCATTTTTTCCCCACAAACATGTGATCCGCTGTGACTTCCACTAGTATTTTTAGCTTCTTTGGGATTGATTCAGAGCCCAAAAAGGCTGTAGCAAACTCTGTAATTTCAATTCTTATGGTGGCTCTCATCACAATTTGGCAACTTTCAATGGCAGACATCAAGTCTGCCTCAGTCACAGTATCAAAGTCAAGCTGTGGTCCTCTCATTACGAACTCAACTTGAGGATAGTAGTTATGGAAGCCAACAACTCTCACTATATCGCCTAATCGATATCGATACAGTCCTCTGTAGGTAGTCACGACCAACTCATACATCTTCTCCACCTCGATGCCAAAGAAATCCATAGTTGTTTCTTCCCTCACGGTCACACCATGAATCACATTAACAGGATCGTATGAAAAAACTCAAAGTAAGCTACAGTGGGAAACATGAATAACCAAGTTGTCTCTGGTGGTTGCGTAGGATCAAGGAAACATGAAACAAGGTAATCTGTGCTTAACAATGGAATCTCTCCTATGTATTGGTTGAGTTTTGGATAATACTACTTCATGCTTCATGTGGTGACACACTTGATGTACCAAATATTAGGCCACAACTTGCTCACAATCCCTTCCCAACTGTTTTACTGAAAGATTATTCTAACTCTCATGGAGAGGTCTACTCGAGTGCCACCAAGAAGCTCAGTAACATAGCTTTTAATTACAGAATCAAAAATTAATTTTTCTAAGAACCCATTTTAATACATCACATAATTGACTCCACTTAGACTCAAGAAGGAAAAAAGCTTTGATTAGACCTATGGCATAAAGAGCATGAATTCCATCAATGAATTCAGATTTGCTGAGAGCACAAAGAAGATGACAATACATTTGGTTCATAACATTGGATCCCAACAACACTTGTAAAGGAATAAAAAAAGAGGACAACTTAGACTAGGTCGTAGATCTCCTCATAGGATATGAATATGCTGGCATTACCTCAAATCCCCCCTTCATAGAGGTGAGATTACAAGCACAAACAAATAGGATGATCTTATTATTAGCTGATGTTCTAGGAGGAAACAACATGTCAAGAATTTTGCACTATGCTTCATCAAAACAAACAAATAGGAAAATAAAAAAACCTTATATATAATTATAAAAATGCTTGCATCATGTCAGTTTTACTTTCTGAGAATTGAAGAGATGCCTTGAAGAGCCATGTGTGAGGCAGCTTTAGAGAGCGAAGAATCAAAGTAAGGAATCATTTTTGGATTCATAGTACTACGGCTAGAGCTTCATAAATCTGACGACATAAACTAAAAGAAAATTAGAAATAACACTGAGTGATTTATAGATTACTTGTAGAAGAAGCAGACTAAAGGATCGGTGGATAAAAGAGGTTGAATCTACGTGCCTTCTGCCAAATAGTTGATGTAATCAGAGTAGTCATCATAGGTTGACAATGGTATGATGTGGTGGAAGGTGACCATGTCGATCGAGGTTGTACAACTAGCAAGGTGGCCCTAGAGATAATCTGCACCACTATGGCTTTCAAGTATCAAATGTAGTGCATGGCTAAAAAAAATTACTTGGTTTCATATTGATTTATTCGTGTCGACTGTCGAGAGAGAGAGGCGGATGGTGCTATATAGAGACTTAGAAAAGTTGTGTGTAAATATTTTAATTCTGTAAATGTTTTAATTTTAATTATCAAAACATTTAATAAATAATAAATAAATCAAAAACATAAATACTCATCTTTTTTTACTTAATAAATTATTTCAACAAGTTATTGTGTGTGTAGCAAGGCACGTCACACATTAAAATATGATTAGTCTTCAAGCCACTCTCCTAAGAATTATAAATACTCTTTATGTTAAAAAATTTATAAATATATATATTTTATGGTTATAGATTTTTAAGAATTCATATTAATTTTTATGAAGATAATATGAAATAATTTTAAAGGCATAAAATTTCATATTATTTGATAACATTTATAATTTTTAAAATTCTAAAAATTACTTAAAGTAAGAAGATACTTAAAAAAAGTTATATTTCTTATTTTAATAAAGACCTGAATATTAAAAGCTAATATTAAAAATATTACTCAATTATTTAATTCTTATAAATTTTAGTAGGAGCATACATCTATGTATTTATTATTAAATATCAATTTATTTTCTTTTAAATTTAATGAAAAAATTTAAATTTTTATTAATATTCAAGATTTTCAAATTTTATAGTAAATAATTTTTTAAAAGTTTTCTATAATGATAAAATTTTATTTAATACATATAATAATGTTAATATTTACTAATTTATTTGTCAATTTAAATATTTTCGGAAATATTTTCTATTTAAACATACAATGAATTATTTTACCATTATATTAGTAAAAATTTTAAAGTATGTTCATTTAATTTTTAAAATATTTTAAAAAATTATTATAATTATAGAATTAATTATTTAATGTTACTTTAATACAAATTTTTAAGTTTCTTAATTGAAAATTTTAGAAAAAAATTTTGTATAATTTTTTAAAAATTTTATAATTTTAAAAATAGTTATTTTAGTCCTTATTAATATAATTTTTTTGTAATTTTATATTTTTTAAATAAATTATTTATAATATCCTTTTTTTATAATTTTATGAGGAGAATGTTCTTTCAAGAATCGCTCATCTATAGATAATGTCATATATATAATAAACAAGATTAAATAAAATATTAAAACAAATAATAAATTAAAACAAATCAAATCATTATATTCTGGAAATGAAAATTATCCTCAGTAAAAATAGCTAGGGAAAACCCCATAGATAAATGGATATTATTTGTGAAAAATAAAATTTAAGAAATAATCGCTTGCAATAAAATATAAAATAGTAAAAAAAAATTTCAAATAATCATTTAGCGATATATTTTGTCTGATATAATTACATAGGAAAAATACATCGCTAGATTCATCGCTAAATTTTTGGTTTTCTTTGCTTGGAAATCTATGAAAATATTAGCAATGAAATTTATCTCGATATAAATAACTAGGAAAATTCTATTGCTAAATCCATCACTAATTGTAATTTTCTAGATATAATTAGCTAGGAAAAATCTGTCGCTAAATCCATGGCTAAATTCATAGGTTTCTTTGAGAGGAAATCTATGAAAATATTAGCGATAAAATTTATCTCGATATAATTAGCTAAGAAAAATTCATCACTAAATCTGTCGCTAATTTTCTCGATATAATTAGCTAAGGAAATTCAATCGCTAAATCCATCACAAAATTCCAAATATAATTAGCTAGAGAAATACCATCGCTAAATACATCGCTAAATTCTCAGTTTAATTAACTAGGGAAATACTGTCGATAGATCCGTCGCTAATTTTCACGATAAAATTAGCTAGGTAAAACCGTGGCTAAATTCTTGGTTTTCTTTGCATGGAAATTTACAAAAATAATAGTGATGGAAAAATTAAAATCAGACATTTCCATCGCTAATCCATAACTAATCCATCGCTAGTATATTATTTCAAA
>JAREIK010001303.1:321345-347483 GCA_029783825.1 Sapria himalayana
ATAGATATTAATTAAAAAATATTTACAAAACTCAAATTGATCCAAAATTAAAGTAACTTATATTACTTGATAATAATTTTTAATTTTTAAATTTATGCTTCTTTTATAAGCATATATTTTTATTAGATAAATAATATATTATTTAAATTATATTTGTCCCACTCATAATTTATTATGTAATAAATATTTCTAAATAAATATACAAATAAATAATTAAAATGAGTATTTAAAAATATAAAAAATAGCAATAAAAATTAGATTTATTAATTATTAAGTAGAATTTAGCGGTTTAATGGTATATGTATTTAGGGATTACGGGATTTAGGAGTTTACTGATTTAACTTTATATGCATTTAGTAGGGCTACTCACGAGACTCGGATATTCGCGACCCGACCCGAACTTTTGTCCCGAAAGAATCGGGACTGAGAAAAATCCGTTGACTTTGACTTTTCCCATCCCATTCTGTCACGTATTTTTTATTTTTGGATGGTTCCGGATCTCAAGCAATATCCATCCCGAGAATCGTCACATCCTAAAAAACCGATACTAGAACTAGGAGAATATATATATAACATGAAGATGCCACCAATTCCACTACTGCCATCCAATTCCAACCCACCTATTGTTGTTCCTATGAGTTCCAGGCCACCTCACGCCGTTCCAGCCGTACTCAGTTTGGTCCAACCCTTGTCCGTTGCACTTCTGCTTGCCTCCACTGTTTCTTAGATGCCACCTGCCTTTTGTTTTGTTTTTCTGATGAGAATTGAGTGATTAATTATTAATATTAAATGTCTCAGTCAATTTTGTGGAGTATTGGTTGTGATGTTGTGGTTGGGCCGAATGAGTGGGCTGAATGTGTTATGGCCAGTTTTGTAGAGCTTGCTTGTTTGAAATATTTATATGTATATATGCTTAACATATCATATTAATTAATGGCAATGTAGATGGCACAATCCAGCGGTAAATGAAAAATACAATAAATTAAAGATGATCACATCTCAAATGATCAAAGTACTGGTAAATCTAATCATCATCCTTTCATGAACACTCCTATTGTTACGGCAGGTTCTTCAATTCCAATTATAAAAGAAAGTCAATGTACATCTGAACCTCAAGCTCATAAAAAGTATAAGTCTGCTGTTTGGGAAACTTATGAGATATTAGTTGATTTAGAGTGAATTGAAACAGGTAGGGCAGCTTGTATATGGTGTAGGAAAGAATACTTGGCAAAAAGTGATCAAGGTACTTCGGGTTTATAGAAATACTTGAGAGAGACCTGAAGAAAATTTTCACACAAAAAAAAGAATTAATAGAAGCTCACAAAGGTAAAGACAAGTCACAATCTTTGTTGAGTTTCACTAAAGGTACTAGTTCAGAGGATAACAAATTAACTTGTTGGCAATTTGATCAACAACTAGTTAGGGAGGCTTTGGTGAAAATGATCATAAAAGATGAATTGCCTTTTTGTTTTGTTGAGAGGGATGAATTCAAGGAGTTTTGTGAAGTTAGTGTGCCTCAATTTAAAATTCCATCTAGACACTCTAAACCGAGGGATTATTTTTCTTTGTTTGTGAAGGAAAAGAAGAAATTATTTGATAGCATATCATCTCATTGTTGTAGAGTTTCATTGACTACCAACACTTGGACTAGCATTCAAAATTTATCTTATATATGTTTGACTGTTCATTTAATTGATTCTCAATGGAATATGCATAAAAGGCTTTTGAACTTCTGTGTAATTAAAAGTCATTCTGTAGTTAATATTAGAAATGCTATTGAGTTTTGCATGAATGAATGGGGTTTGAGAAAGTTGATCTGAATTACTGTTGACAATACATCAAATAATGATGTTCCAGTTGAACAATTGAAAAAAAGGCTTCTGAAGAAAAGTATTGTACCTTTGAGAGGCGAGCAATTTCATATCAGATGTTGTGCTCATATCTTAAACTTAATTATCAGAGATGGCATTGCAGTAGTTGAGGGTGCTATTCAAAAAATTAGAGGTGTGGTGAAATATGTGAGGAGCAGTCGTAAAAGATTAGATATGTTTAAGTTGTGTTGAAGAAGCAAACTTGGCATATAGATCTTCATTGCAATTAGATTGTCCTATAAGATGGAATTCAACTTATTTGATGCTAGAAACTGATATAAAATATCAAAAAGAATTTGATAAGTTGGAGGACAAAGACAAATGGTTTTTGAATGAGTTTGGTTCAAACGTTACAACTGAGAGAGACTGAACAAATGCCAAATTTTTGGCTTGTTTCTTGAAAACTTTTTATGAGGTAACTTGTAAATTTTCTAGCTCATAATATTTTAGCTTTAGTGTTTATTTTCCTCCGAATATTCAAATTTTGAAAAAAAAAATTTAGCTTTGTGAAAATAGTAGAGATACAATGGTGTCTGAAATCGGTATGAAAATTAGGCATAAATTCAACAAATATTGGGGTTCTCTTCAGTCAACAAATATTATGCTTTTTGTAGCAGTAGTGTTTGATCATAGATATAATCTCAAATATCTCAAGGGTAAATACACTTAGCATTATGGAGAGGAATTGGCTAAAAATTTGGTGAAAAAGGATATAAATGCTTTAAATAAATTGATGGATGATTATAAAGATTTAAATGAAGATGAATCAAAAGAAGATGATTTCTCTTCTACTGTGTTGAAGAAAAATGATGATTTCTTTGATGGTAGTGATACTTATGTTGATGATTTTTTTTGTTGAATTGGAGAAAGAACAAGAAGTTGCAGCTTTGGAAGAGTTGGATAGGTAATTGGAGGACAAACTTGAAAAAAATAGAATTGATTTTGATCTTCTAAACTGGTGGAAGGTAAATGAGGTTAGGTGTCCTTCTTTGGAAAATGTAGCAAGGGATGTATTTGCTATCCAAGCATCTACTATGGCCTACGAATCTACATTTAGCACTGGGGGGAGAACTTTAGATAAATTTAGTAGTTCTTTAACATCTATTACAGCTGAAGTTCTCATATGTCTAAATGATTGGTTGTGAAGCTCAAACAAACCTATTGAAATTGAAGAATTAGTTCAAGACCTTGATGATAATGAATCAGGTTAGTATACAAATCTTTTAAAATTTAATTTAAATTTTACTTATTTTATTCATTCAATTTAATAAAAATATAGTTCAATTACAATTTTCAGAGGAGTCACAAGATCCAAATAACATCAACTATAGTTGTCCAACTAAATTTGTAATGGGTGTATATTATTTTATAAGGTAATATTTTGTTTTTTTATTACTCTTTCATCTTAGAAATTTATGTCTACATGATTAATACGTTTTCATCTTTGGTTGTTCTTCTACAGTGGAGGAAGAAAATGGAGGAGTTGTAGAAGAGATAATTAATTGGGTTTAGATTTTTGTTGATATTCTAGGAAGGACCTTTGAAAAGATTATTATCATGGTTGTTATTTGTTGTATTTTTTTTTGTTATATTAAGCTGCCTAATTTTAGCAATTACTTAAGTAGTAATTGATGCTACCAATGTTTGTGGTCATCTTTAGCTATTCCTTAATATTTTTAAGTAATTGTTTAAAAAATGTAGTATTGCTAATATGGTTCACTTTCACTCGGCTGAACAAAGCCAACTTTTGACAAAACAAAGAACCAAATTAAGCACACAACTCGGTCTCGTTCTATTTAACATTTCTATCCTTTTCTGCACATTAAAGCTTTTGATAAGGTAATGGAACTCGTTTGCGGTATTCAGCCTAATTGACAAAACAAAATTGACCCAATTTGAGTTTGAAAGATACATAACTAAGGAATTATAAATGATACAACAAAAGGTTTCGATATGAACTAACTTGGCCGGTTTGAAGAAAATAAATTAAAAAAAATAAATTGAAAAAAATGTCTGAACTCCTTTCCATCCCGGAACCGTTTTCTCCTACCCAAACTCCCGGATCTCCATCCCGTCCCATCTATATATTTTCAACCTATGGGATGGGTTTGGATCTTCAAAAAAAAATCTCTGAACTGTGGGAAGAGACTGTAGATTTATAATCCCCATCCTGTCCCGTCCCAATACACCCCTAGCGTTTAGTGGTTTATAGGTTTTATTGAAAAAATAAAATAACAAAAAATTTATTATTATTATTTTTTGATATTTTCAACGGTTATGACCTTTGAATAATATAATAATTTTTAAATTTTTTTCAAATATGAATAGAATATTTAGTTATACTAATCATTATATTTATATATTATATAAATTCAATATAAACAATTTTTTGATAAATATTCTAATAATAATCATAAAAATATTATTAATTATCCATTAATAATAAGATAGATTTTAATTAAAATAGAATTACAAAACTTACAATGATTCAGAAGCAAAGAAAAATATATTACTATATAATAATTTTTTGTTTTTGAATTTTTTTTATGATGTTTATCTATGTTTTTTTGATGAAAAATAATTTATATTATTTATCTTTGCTATCTCATAATTTATTTTGTAATTAATATTTATATATAAATAAACAAATTAATAAATAAAATGAATATTTAAAATTATAATAAAAAAAATAAAATTTATTATTTATTAGTTATTATTTAGGTATACCGATTTAATTTAAATTATATCCGTCTCACTAATAATTTATTTTGTAATTAATATTTCTATAAAAATAAACTGATAAATAATTAAAATAAAAATTTAAAATTATACTGAATAAAAATTAAAATGAGATTTAAAATTTATTATTAATGTATACCAGTTTAATAGTTTAAGTATTTAGAGGGTTTGTCGTTAGGAGTTTAGCGATTTATGTTTTTAGGCTTTTATTGTTTTATAAGTTTTATATAAAAAAATAAAATAACAAAAAATTGTTCCATAATTTATTATAATTTTCATAGGTTATAACCCTTGAAAATATAATAATATTTACAATTTTTTGAAATGTGAAAACAATATTTATTTATAATAATATTAATAATTATATATAATATAAATTCAATATAAACAATTTTATTGATTGACAATATAATAATGATCAAAAATTAAATTAATAAACTATTAATAAAAAGATAGAAATTAATTAAAAAATATTTACAAAACTTAAATTGATTCAAAATTAAAGTAAAATATATTACTGGAAAATAATTTATAATTTTTATATTTTTACTTATTTTAGAATCGTATTTTTTTTATTAAAAATAAATTAATTAAATCATATTTGTCGCACTCATACTTTATTTGTAATAAATATTTCAATAAAAATAAACTAATAAATAATTAAAATGAATATTTAAAATTAAAATAAATAGAAATAAAAATTAAGATTTATTAATTATTAAGTAGTATATAGGAGTTTAAAGGTTTATGTATTTAGGCATTACGGGGTTTAGGAGTTTACTGATTTAACTATGTATGCATTTAGTGGTTTATAGTTTTTATTTATAAAAAAAATTATTTTTATTATTTTTTGATATTTTCAAAGGTTATAAGCTTTGAAAATAGAATAATTTTAAATTTTATTCAAAAGTGAATAAATATTTATTTATAATAATCATAATAATTATAAATCATATAAATTCTATATAAACAATTTTATTGATAGATATTCTAATAATTATAAAAAAATAAATTAAAAATCTATTATGAATAAGATTGATATTACTTAAAATATAATATCAAATAGTAAAATGATACAAAAGCAAAGCAAATTATATTACTTAATATTAATAATTTGTTTATAAATTTTTATTCTTTTTATAAGCTTATCTATTTTTTTATGAAAAATAATTTTTATAAATTATATTATTAACTCATAATTTATTTTATAATTAATATATATATATAAATAAAAAACTTAACAATAAAAATGAATTTATTAAATTATAATGAAAATAAATAAAAATGAGATTTATTAATTATTATTTAGGGTATACCAGTTTAAAGGATGATCTATATAAGGGTATCGGGATTTTGTAGTTAAGTGATTTAAGAGTTTAGGTATTTAGTGATTTATAGGTTTTATTTAAATAATGTAATAACAAAAAAAAATATTTTTTTTATTTTTTCACATGTTCAAAGGTTATAAACTTTGAAAATATAAAAAATTTAAAACTTTTTTCAAAAGTGAATACAATATTTAGTTATAATAATTATTAAATTTATATATCATATAAATTCAATATAAACATTTTTATTGATAAATATTCTAATAATGATCAAAAAATAAATTAATAATATATTATTAATAAGTTAGATATCAATTAAAATATAATTACAAAACTTAAAATGATTCAGAAACAAAGCAAAATATATTACTATATAATATTTTTTTGTTTTAAAATTTTTTTTATTTTATTATGTTTATCTATTTTTTTATGTTGAAAAATAATTTATATAAATTATATTTGAATAACTTATATTTTATTTTGTAATAAATATTTATATAAAAATAAACAAATAAATAATTAAAATGAATATTTAAAATTATAATTAAAAAAATAATATTGAGATTTATTATTTATTATTTAGGATATAAATGTTTAAAAAATTTATCTATTTAGGGTTTTTTAGATTTAGAAGTTATTGATTTAAGTATTTAGGCATTTAATCGTTTATAGGTTTTATTCAAACAATGAAATAATAAAAAATTTATTTTTGATATTTCTTCAAATTTTTAAAGGTTATAACATTTGAAAATATCATAATTTTAAAATTTTTTAAAAATGTGAATACAATATTTAGTAATTATAAATATTATAACTATATATAATATAAACTAAATCTAAATAATTTTATTAATAGATATTATATCAATTATCTAAAAATAAATTAAAAAACTATTATTAATATGATAGATATAAATTAAAATATAATTAAAAAATCTAAAATGATTCAAAATCAAAGAAAAATTTATTACTAAATAATAATTTTTTTTTAAGTTTATGCATCATTTTATAAGCTTATATGTTTTTTTGATGAAAAATATATTATTTAAATTATATTTGTATCACTCATAATTTATTTTGTAATTAATATTTCTATAAATTATTAAAAATTATATTTAAGGTTTACGAGTTTAAAGGTTTAAGTATTTAGGGGCTTCGGGGTTTAGCAGTTTAGATATTTATGTGTTTAGGCATTTAATGGTTTATAAGTTTTATTTAAACAATGATATAACAAAAAATTTATTTTTGTTATTTTTTCTCAATTTTGAATGTCTTAAACTTTGAAAATATAACAATTTTTAAATTTTTTTTATATATGAATACTTGATAATCTTAATAATTATATATCATGTAAATTCGATATAAACAATTATAATGAAATATATTATATTAATGATGAAAAAATTAATTTGCAAAATGTAAATTTATTCAAAATCAAAGTAAAATATAATACTAAAAAATAATTTCTTTGATGTTTTGCTTCTTTTTATAAGTTTATATTTTTTATTATTAAAAGTAAATTATTTAAATTATATTTGTCTTCCACATAATTTTTTTTTATTTATAATTCTATAAAAATAAACTAATAAATAATTAAAATGAATATTTAAAATTATAATGAATACAAATAAAATTGAGAATTATTATTTATTATTCAGGATATACTAGTTTAATGATTTAAGTATTTAGTTGTTTTGGGGTTTAGTGATTTAAGTGTTTAGGACTTTAGTGATTTACAGTTTTTATTTAAAGAATAAAAGAATAAAAAATTAAATTTTTTGATTTTTTTTTAATTTTTGAAGTTTATAACCTTTGAAATTATAATAATTTTTAATTTTTTTTAAATGTGAATATAATATTCAGTAATAATAATCTTAATAATTATATATAATGTAAACTCAATATAAATAATTTTATTAATAGATATTATAATAATGATCAATACAAAATTAATAAACTATTATTAATAAGAATGATATAAATTAAAATATAATTGCAAAATCTAAAATGATTCAAAATAAAAATAAAATATATTACTAAATAATAGATTTTTGTTTTTAAAATTTTACCTCTTTTTATAAGGATATATATTTTTTTTAATAAAAAATAAATTATTTAAATAAGATCTGTCTCACTAATAATTTATTTTGTAATTAATATTTCTATAAAAATAAACTGATAAATATTTAAAATAAAAATTTAAAATTATACTTAATAAAAATTAAATTGAGATTTATGATTTTATATTAATGTACACCAGTTTAATAGTTTAATTATTTAAAGGTTTTGTCGTTTAGTAGTTTAGCAATTTATGTTTTTAGGCATTTAGTGGTTTATAGTTTTTATTTATAAAAATAAAATAACAAAAAAAATTTATATAATTTTGTATCATTTTCACAGGTTATAACATTTAAAGATATAATAAAATTTAAAATTTTTTGTAATTTTAATATAATATTTTGTTATAATAATATTAATAATTATATATCATATAAATTTACTATAAATAATTTTATTGATAGATATTATAATAATGATCAAAAATTAAATTTATAAACTATTAATATTAAGATAGATATTAATTAAAAAATATTTATAAAACAAGAATTGATTCAAAATTAAAGTAACTTATATTACTTGATAATAATTATCTTTTGGGAAGGTTCTGGATCTTAAGCAATATCCATCCCGAGAACCATCCCATCCTAAAAAACCGATACTAGAACCAGGAATATATATATATATATATATAACATGAAGATGTGACCAATTCCGTTATTGCCCATCCAATTCCGATGCACCTATTGCTATTCCGACGATTTCCAGGCCACCTCACGCCATTCCATCCGTGTTCAGTTAAGTCCAACCCTTGTCCGTAACACTTCTAGCTACCTCCACCGTGTCTCAGATGCAACCAGCCTTTTGGTTTGTTTTTCTTACGAGAATTGAGAGATTAATTATTATTATTATGTGTCTCAGTCAGTTTTGTTGAGTATTGGTTGTGGTGTTGTGGTTGGGGCGAATGAGTGGGCCGAATATGTAACCATCAGTTTTGTAGAGCTTGCTTGTTTGAAATATTTATATCTATTTATGCTTACCTTATCATATTAATTAATGGAAATGCAGATGGCACAATCCAGTGGAAAAAAAATATATAATAAATTGAAGATGATCACATCTTAAATGATCAAAGTACTAGTAAATCCAATCATCATCCTTTCACAAACCCTCATATTTTTACGGCAGGTTCTTCAATTCTAATTGTAAAAGAAAGTCAAGGTACATCTGAACCTCAAGCTCATAAAAAGTATAAGTCTGCTGTTTGGGAAACTTATGAGATATTAGTTGATTCAGAGGGAGATGAAATTAGTATGGGAGCTTGTATATGGTGTAGTAAAGAATACTTGGAAAAAAGTGATCAAGGTACTTCGAGTTTATGGAAATACTTGAGAAAGACTTGTATGAAATTTCCACACAAAAAAGAATTAATAGAAGCTCACAAAGGTAAAGACAAGTCACAATCTTTGTTGAGTTTCACTAAAGGTACTAGTTCAGAGGATAACAAATTAACTTGTTGGCAATTTGATCAACAATTAGTTAGGGAGGATTTGGTGAAAATGATCATAAGAGATGAATTTCCTTTTTGTTTTGTTGAGAGGGATGAGTTTAAGGAGTTTTCTAAAGTTAGTGTGCCTCAATTTAAAATTCCATCATGCCACTCTACACTGAGGGATTGTTTTCTTTGTTTGTGAAGTAAAAGAAAAAATTATCTGATAGCATATCATCTCACTGTTGTAGAGTTTCATTAACTACCGACACTTGGACTAGCATTCAAAAATTTTCTTATATATGTTTGACTGTTCATTTGATTGATTCTCAGTGGAATATGCATAAAAGGCTTTTGAACTTTTGCATAATTAAAAGTCATTCTGGAGTTAATATTAGAAATGCTATTGAGTTTTGCATGAATGAATGGAGTTTGAGAAAGTTGATGATCATTACTATTGCCAATGCATCAAATAATGATGTTGCAGTTGAACAATTGAAAAAAAGCTTGTGAAGAAAAGTGTTGTACCTTTGAGAGGCGAGCATTTTCATATGAGATGTTGTGCTCATATCCTAAACTTAATTGTCAAAGATGGCATTGCATTAGTTGAGGGTGCTATTCAAAAATTTAGAGGTGTGGTGAAATATGTGAGGAGCAGTCCTAAAGGATTAGATATGTTTAAGTTATGTGTTGAAGAAGCAAACTTGACATATGGATCTTCATTGTAATTAGATTGTCCTACAAGATGAAATTCAGCTTATTTGAAGCTACAAACTAATATAAAATATCAAAAAGAATTTTATAAATTGGAGGACAAAAACAAAAGGTTTTTGAAATAGTTTGGTTTAAACGTTCCAACTGAGATAGACTGAACAAACGCCAAAATTTTGGCTCGTTTCTTGAAAACTTTTTATGAGGTAACTTGTTAATTTACTAGCTCATAATATTCTACCTCTAGTGTTTATTTTCCTAAGATTATTCGAATTATGAAAATAAATTGAGCTTTGTGAAAATATTAGAGATACAATGGTGTCTGAAATGGGTATGAAAATGAGGCATAGATTCAACAAATATTGGGGTTCTTTTTAGTCAACAAATATTATGATTTTTTTAGCAGTAGTGTTGGATCCTAGATATAAGCTCAAATATCTCAAGGTTAAGTAAACTTAGCATTATATAAAGGAATTGGCTAAAAATTTGGTGAAAAAGTTTATAAATGCTTTAAATGAGATGATGGATGATTATAAAGATTTAAATTAAGATGAATCAAAAGAAGATGATTTCTCTTCTATTGTGTTGAAGAAAAATGATGATTTCTTTGATGTTAGTGATACTTATGTTGATGATTTTTTTGTTGAATTGGAGAAAGAACAAGAAGTTGCAGCTTTGGAAGAGTTGGATTGGTACTTGGAAGACAAACTTGAAAAAAATAGAATTGATTTTGATCTTCTAAACCGGTGGAAGGTAAATGAGGTTAGGTATCCATCTTTGGCAAATATAGCAAGGGATGTATTTGCTATCCAAGCATTTACTGTGGCCTACGAATCTACATTTAGCACTAGGGGGAAAATTTTAGATAAATTTAGGAGTTCTTTAACACCTATTACAGCTGAAGTTCTCAGATGTCTACAAGATAGGTTTAGAAGTTCAAACAAACCAATTGAAATTGAAGAATTAGTTCAAGTCCTTGATGATAATAAATCAGGTTAGTATACAAATCTTGTAAATTTTAATTTCACTTTTACTTATTTTATTCATTCAATTTAATAAAAATATGGTTCAATTACAATTTTTAGAGGGGTCTCAAAATCCTAATATTCTTCCAACTATAGTTGGCCAACTAAATTTGGAATGGGTGTATTAAATTTTATAAGGTAATATTTTGTTTTTTTATTACTATTTCATCTTAAAATTTATGTCTACATAATTAACATGTTTTCATCTATGGTTGTCCTTCTACCGTAGAGGAAGAAAAGGGAGGAGTTGTAGAAGAGATAATTAATTGGGGTTGGATTTTCGTTGCTGTTTAGGGATGGACCATTGAAATGATTATTATCATGGTTTTTATTAGTTGTATTTTTTTTGTTATATTAAGCTGCTTAATTTTAGCAATTACTTAAGTAGTAATTGATGCTACCAATGTTTGTGGTCATCTTTAGCTATTCCTTAATATTTTAAGTAATTGTTTAAAAAATGTAATATTGCTATTATGGTTAATGTTCACTCTGTAGAACAAAGCCAACTTGTGAAAAAACAAAGAACCAAATTAAGCACATAACTCGGTCTCGTTCTATTTAACATTTCTATCGTTTTCTGCACATCAAAGCTTTTGACAAGGTAATGGAACTCGTTTGTGGTATTCAGCCTATTTGACAAAACAAAATTGGCCCAATTTGAGTTTTAAACATACATAACTAAGGAATGATAAATGGTACAACAAAAGGTTTCGACATGAACTAACTTGGCCAGTTTGAAGAAAATAAAATGAAAAAAATGTTCGAAATCCGTTCTGTCCTGGAACCGTTTTCTCCTACCCAAAATACTTGATCTCCTTCCCATCTATCCCGATATTTTCAACCTATGGGACGAGTCTGGATCTTCAAAAAAAATCTCTGAACGGTGGGAAGGGACTAGAGATTTGTAATCCCCATCCTGTCCCGTCCCCTGAGCACCCCTAGCATTTAGTGGTTTATAGGGTTTATTTAAAAAAAAATAACAAAAAATTTAATATAACCTTTGAAACTATAACAATTTTTTAATTTTTTTTAAATGTGAATACTATATTTAGTTATGATAATCTTAATAATTATATATCTTGTAAATTCAATATAAACAATTATATTGATATATATTACAATAATGATCATACAAAAGATTAATAAACAATTATTAAGAAGATAAATATTGTTTAAAATATATTTACAAAACCTATAATGATTCAAAATCAAAGTGAAATATTTTACTAAATATTAATTTTAAATTTTTAAATTTTTGTATCCATTTATAAGCTTATATATTTTTTGATGAAAAATAAATTATTTAAATTATATTTGTCTGACTATAAATTTATTTTTTAATTTATATTTCTATAAAAATTAACTAATAAATAATTAAAATGTATATATAAAATTATTATGAATACTAATAAAAATGAGATTTATTATTTATTATTTAGGGTATACCTATTTAGTGGTTAAGTTTATTGTGGTTTTGGGGTAAATGAATTTATTGATTTATATGTGTACACATTTAGGTTTTATTTATTGATAAATGGGTTTTATTTAATTAATGAAATAATAAAAAATATATTTTTATGAATTTTCGTGATTTTCAAAGGTTATAACCTTTGAAAATATAATAAATTTTTTAAAGTTCTAAAATATGAATACAATACTTAGTTATAATAATCTTAATAATTATATTTGATGTAAATTCAATATAAAAAATTATCTTAATATATTTTATTTTGATGATCAAAAAATAAATTAATAAACTATTATTAATAAGACAGATTTTAATTAAAATATATTTGCAAAACACAAAATAATTCAAAATCAAAGTAAATTATATCACTAAATAAAATTTTAAATTTTTGAAATTTTGTTTATTTTTATAAGCTTATATTTTTTTTCATAAAAAATAATATATTTAAATTATATATGTCTCACTCATTATTTATTTTGTAATTAATATTTCTATAAAAATAAACTAAAAAATAAATAAAATGAATATTTAAAATTATAATGAATACAAATAAAAATGAGATTTATTATTTGTTATTTAGGTAATATAGGTTTAATGGTTTAAGTATTTAAGGGCTTTTGGGGGTTAAAAGTCTAGAGATTTAAATATTTAGGCATTTAGTGGTTTATAAGTTTTATTTAAATAATAAAAAAATTATTTTTGTTATTTTTTCTCATTTTTGAAGGTTATAACCATTGAAAATATAATAATTTTTAACATTTTTTCAAATGTAAATATAATATTTAGTTATAATAATCTTAATAATTATAAGACATTTAAATTCAATATAAGTAATTTTATTGTTAGATATTATAAAATTGATCAAATAATAAATTAATAAACTATTCTTAATAAGATTGATAGCAATTAAAATATAATTGCAAAACCTATATATAATGATTCAAAATCAAAGTAAAATATATTACTAAATAATAATTTTTTGTTTTTAAATTTTTACTTCTTTTTATATGCTTATATATTTTTTTGATTAAAAATAAATTATTAAAATTATAGTTGTCTCTCTCATTATTTATTTTGTGATTAATATTTCTATAAAAAATAAACTAATAAATAATTAAAATGAATATTTAAAATTATAATGAATACAAATTAAAATGAGATATATGATTTATTATATGTGGTATCTCGATTTAATGGTTTGATTATTTATACGAGTTTTGTCGTTTAGGAGTTTATCAATTTATGTTTTTAGGTATTTAGTGGTTTATAGGTTTTATTTATAAAATAAAAATAAATTCTTTTTTTATTTTTTCTGATTTTTAAAGGTTATAAGCTTTAAAAATAAGATAATTTTTAAAATTTTTTGAAATGTGAATACGATGTATAATTATATTAATCTTACTAATTATATATCATATAAATTCAATATAAATAATTTTAATGATAGATATTATAAAATGATCAAAAATTAAATTAATAAACTATTATTAATAATATATATATTAATTAAAATAAATTTACATAACACAAAATGATTCAAAATCAAATCAAAATATATTACTAAATAATAATATTTAATTTTTAAATTTGTCTTTCTTTTTATAAGCTTATATTTTTTTGATTAAAAATAAATTATTTAAATAATATTTGTCTTACTAGAAATTTATTTTGTATTTAATTTTTCTAAATAATTAAACTATAAATAAATTAAAATGAATATTTAAAATTATAATAAATAGAAATAAAATGAGATTTATTATTTATTACGTAGTATATAAATGTTAAAATGTTTATGTATGTAGGGGTTTCTAGGTTTATGAGCTTACTAATTTAAGTAAGTAAGCATTTAATCATCTATAGGTTTTATTTAAATAATAAAACAACTAAAAATTTATTTTTATTATTATTTTTCTTTTTTTAAGAATATAACCTTTGAAAATATAATAATTTTTAAATTTTTTTCAAAAGTGAATACAATATTTATTTATAATAATCATAATAATTATATATCATATAAATTCAATATAAATACTTTTAATGATTGATATTCTAATAATTATCAAAAAATAAATTAAAAATCTATTATGAATATGATTGATATTACTTAAAATATAATATCAAAACCTAAAATGATTCAAAATCAATACAAAATATTTTATTAAATATTAATTATTTGTTTTTAAATTTTTATTCTTTTTATAAGCTTATCAATTTTTTGATTAAAAATAATTTTTATAAATTATATTTTTAACTCATAATTAATTTTATAATTAATACATATATAAAAATAAAAAACTAAATAATCAAAATGAATTTTTTAAATTATAATGAAAACAAATAATAATGAAATTTATTAATTATTATTTAGGGTATACTGATTTAAAGGATTATCTATATAGAGGTATCGGGATTTTGTAGTATAGTGATTTAATTGCTTAGGCATCTAGTGATGTATAAGTTTTATTTAAACATAAGAATAACAAAGAAAAAATATTTTTTTTATTTTTTCACATTTTCAAAGGTTATATTCTTTGAAAATATAATAATTTTATTATTTTTTTCAAAAGTGATTACGATATTTAGTTATAATAATCATTATATTTATATATCATATAAATTCAATATAAATAATTTTATTGATAAATATTCTAATAATGATCAAAAAATAAATTAATAATCTATTATTAATAAGATAGATTTCAATTAAAATATAATTACAAAACCTAAAATGATTCAGAAGAAAAGCAAAATATATTACTATATAATAATTTTTTGTTTTGAAAGTTTTTCTTCTTTTAAAAAGTTTATCAATAATTTTTTGATGAAAAATAATTTATATAAATTATATTTGTCTAACTCAATTTATTGTGTAATTAATATTTATATATAAATAATCAAACAAATAATTAAAATCAATAATTAAAATTATAATGAAAAAAATAATATTGAGATTTATTATTTATTATTTAGGGTTACCGGTTTAAAAGGATTATTATTTATAATTTGAGGTTTTAGAGATTTAGGAGTTATTGAATTAAGTGTTTAGGCATTTAGTGGTTTATATGTTTTATTTAAACAATGAAATATCAAAAAAAAATATTTTTTTTTTACATTTTCAAAGGTTATAAACTTTTAAAATATAATAATTTTAAAATTTTTTTCAAAAGTGAATTCAATATTTTGTTATAATAATCATTATATTTAAGTATCATATAAATTCAATATAAATAATTTTATTGATATATATTCTAATAATGATCAAAAATTAAATTAATAATCTATTATTAATAAGATAGATATCAATTAAAATATAATTACAAAACAAATAATTATTCAGAATCAAAGCAAATTATATTATTATATAATAATTTTTTATTTTTAATTTTTTTTTCTTTTAATAAGTTTATCTATTTTTTTTTTGATCAAAAATATTAATTATAAATTATAATTGTCTAACTCATTATTTATTTTGTAATTAATATTTTTATAAAAATAAAAAAATCAAAAATTAAAATGAATATTTAATATTATAATGAAAAAAATAAAAATGAGATATATTGTTTATTATTTAGGATATATCTGATTAACAAAATTATATATTTAGGGTTTTCGAGATTTAGAAGTTATTCATTCAAGTATTTAGGTATTTAATGGTTTATAAGTTATATTTAAACAATGAAATAACAAATAAATTATGTTTGATATTTTTTCAAATTTTCAAGGTTATAACGGTTGAAAATATAATAATTTTAAAATTTTATAAAAATGTGAATTCAATATTTAGTAATAAAAATTATTATAACAATATATATTATAAACTAAATATAAACAATTTTATTGATTGATATTATATCAAAATATCAAAAATTATGCATGCATCAGTGTGCATGTGTGATGAGGTCCATCTCATAGTCTAATTATCTACGCGAACAACAAAGCTAGGATAAAAGTAAAATTACAAAATTCTATAAAGATGGGTCTTTTGCTCCCGGGAGCGTAGCATCACCTTATGTGTATTTACAAAATAGATTAGTGGGCCCCACTTATAGATACTCATGGGTCCAGTTGCCCCCATTGCATGCTACATAGAGAACAGACAAGATTGTGTGTGTGAGTAAGTCATGATCCGTCTCTACAAGTACATGGTACATACAAAGTCCAAAATACAAATAAGACTACAAACATAAACTATAAGTTTGAATCTTTCGCTCCCGTGTGGCTGGTTGGAATCCATTTCTTACTGGCCCTGCTTGGTGATGCTTCGGATTTTACCGACTATACAATTAATCATGGATTACCTGCTACTCCTGTTGGGCGACAGTTGGGTTGCCCTCTATGTTGCCTGATAGGGTTAGTGGGGCCCTTTTCAAGCTGGTGGATCATACGTCTTGCTGCTTGGAGGACTTGCTGGCCCCTCTAAATGCTGCACCAAAATGGATAAGAATATGTGCACGTGTGTACTATGGTCCATCGCTATTTGTGTGTGGTGTAGTAGTATCAGGGCTCATAAGTTTAGTAATTTAAGTATTTAGGTATTTTGTGGGTTATAGGTTTTATTTAAATACTTAAATAACAAAAAAATTATTTTTATGATTTTTTCTCATTTTCAAGGTTATAACCATTGAAAATATTATAATTTTTAATTTTTTTTCAAATGTTAATACAAATTTAATTATAATAATCATACAAATTAAATATCATGAAAATTCAATAAAACTATTTTATTGATCAGTATTATAAAACTGATCATAAAATAGATTAAAAAACTATTTTTAATAAGATCGATATTAATTAAAATATATTTGCAAAACCTAAAACGATTTAAAATCAAAGTAAAATATATTACTAAATAAAAAAATTTTTATTTTTTAATTTTTGATTCTTTTTATAAGCTTATAAATTTTTTTGATGAAGATAAATTATTTAAATTATATTTGTCTCATTCATAATTTTATTTTGCAATTAATATTTCTATAAAAAGAAACTAATAAATAATTAAAATGAATATTGAAATTATAATGAATACAAATAAAAATGAGATTTATGATTAATTATTTAGGGTATACCGGTTTAATGATTTAAATATTTAGTAGTTTAGGAGTTTAGTGATTTAAGTGTTTAGGCATTTAGTAGTTTATATCTTTTATTCAAATAATGAAATAACAAGAAAATTATTATTCAAATTTTTTATCAATTTTGAAGGTTATAACCTTTATAAATATAATAATTTTTAAATTTTTCTCAAATGTGAATACACTATTTAGTTATAATAAACTTAATAATTATAAATCATGTAAATTAAAAAAAACAATTTTATTGATAGATATTAATAACCTAAATATAAATATAAATATAATAATGATCAAAAAATAAATTAATAAATTATTATTTATTAATAAATATAAATTAATAAATATAATAATGAAAATTATTTTTCAAATTTTTATCAATTTTGAAGGTTATAACCTTTATAAATATAATAATTTTTAAATTTTTTTCAAATGTGAATACACTATTTAGTTATAATAAACTTAATAATTATATATCATGTAAATTAAAAAAAACAATTTTATTGATAGATATTAATAACCTAAATATAAATATAAATATAATAATGATCAAAAAATAAATTAATAAATTATTATTTATTAATAAATATAAATTAATAAATATAATAATGAAAATTATTTTTCAAATTTTTTATCAATTTTGAAGGTTATAACCTTTATAAATATAATAATTTTTAAATTTTTTTCAAATGTGAATACACTATTTAGTTATAATAAACTTAATAATTATATATCATGTAAATTAAAAAAAAACAATTTTATTGATAGATATTAATAACCTAAATATAAATATAAATATACACTATTTATATATTATTTATAAATACTTAAACCTTTAAAGATGGTTTAAATGTTTAAGTATTTAAGAGTTTTGAGGTTTAGGAGTTTAATGATTTAAGCCTTTAGGCATTTAGTAGTTTATAGGTTTTATATAAATAATAAAATAGCAAAAAATTTATTTTTGTGATTATCTAATTTTCAAAGATGATAACCTTTAAAAATATAATAATTTTTAAATTATTTTCAAATGTAAATATAATATTTAGTTATAATAATCTTTATAATTATATATCATGTAAATTCAATATAAACAATTTTATTGATAAATATTCTAATTATGATCCAAAAAATAAATTAATAATCTATTATTAATAAGATTGATATCAATTAAAATATAATTACAAAACCTAAAATGATTCAGAAGCAAAGCAAAATATATTACTATATAATAATTTTTTGTTTTGAAAATTTTTTTTCTTTAAGTAAGTTTATCTATAATTTTTTGATGAAAAATAATTTATATAAATTATATTTGTCTAACTCAATTTATTTTGTAATTAATATTTATATATAAATAAACAAATAAATAATTAAAATGAGTATTTAAAATTATAATGAAAAAAAAATGATATTTATTATTTATTATTTAGGGATACTATTTTAATTTAAATTAGATTTGTCTCACTAATAATTTATTTTGTAATTATTATTTCTACAAGACTAAACTGATAAATAATTAAAATAAAAATTTGAAATTATACTGAATAAAATTTAAAATGAGATTTATGATTTATTATTACTGTACACCAGTTTAATGGTTTAAGTATTTAGAAATTTTTTCATTTATGATTTTAGTGATTTATGTTATTAGGCTTTTAGTGGTTTATATGTTTTATTTAAAAAAATAAAATATCAAAAAAATTTGCTATAATCTTTTCTTATTTTCATAGGTTATAACCTTTGAAAATAAAATAATATTTAAAATTTTTTGAAATGTGAATACAATACTTAGTTATAATAATATTAATAATAATATATTATATAAATTCAATAAACAATTTTATTGATATATATTATAATAATGATCAAAATTAAATTTATAAACTATTGATATTAAGATAGATATTAATTAAAAAATAATTACAAAACCCAAATTGATTCAAAATTATGGTAAAATATATTTCTCGATAACAATTTTAATTTTTAAATTTTACTTTATAAGCATATATATTTTTAAATTATATTTGTCGCACTCATAATTTATTTTGTAATTAATAATTATATAAAAATAAATGAATAAATAATTAAACAATGAATATTTTAAATTATAATGAAAAAAATAATATGAGATTTATTATTATTATTTAGGGTATACGATTTAAATGATTATCTATTTAGGGTTTTGAGATTGAGGAGTATTGATTTAAGTATTTAGGCATTAGTGGTTTATAGGATTTATTTAAACAATGAAATAATAAAAAAAATTATTTTTGTTATTTTTCACATTTTTAAAGGTTTATAACATTTGAAAATAAAATAATTTTAAAATTTTTTTAAAATGTGAATAAAAATATTAGTAATATTAATAATTATAAATATATAATATAAACTATTTATAAATAATTTTATTGATAGATATGATATCAATTTTCAAAAAATAAATAATAAACTATTATTAATATGATAGATATTAATTAAAATATAATTACAAAAGCTAAAATGATTCAAAATCTAAGTAAAATTATTGCTAAATAATAATTTTTTGTTTTTTTAAATTTGTACTTCTTTTTATAACATATAATTTTTTTTATTAACAGTAAATTATTAATATTATATTTTTTTGACTAATTATTTATTCTTTAATTAATATTTATATAAAAAATAAACTAATAAATATTTAAAATTAATATTTAAAATTATAATGAATACAAATTAAAATGAAATTTAAGATTTATTATTGTTGTATATGTAATTTATTTTTTTGATAATCTGTTTGTATAACCACATATTTTTTTCTTTTTAATATTTTCATGTAAGTGCAGGAAAGAAAATATTAAGAGGTCGGGGATGCAGCAGTAGCATTTTAATGGAGGTCTCGTGACCGGACAACGAGCCAAAATTGGAGCAAAGCCTTACCCGTATCATGATCCGACCCGCTCCGGTTAAATGGACCGAGAAATTTTTAATTAGAAAATGTTTTGTAATTTTATTTTCGGTGTGGCTATTTTGGACCCATGGATCTGTTCATCGTCTCTCTCTTCTCTCTCATGCTATATATCATTACTATTCTGGGTGCTACATACTGTAAGACATTTCTATTGATTTAATGTGTAATGCATAAGCATTTCTGGTGGATTTAGCTAGTCGTAATGAGAGACTAGTGAACCACGTTTATTTCAGTGTTTATTTTCCATTTTTTGATTCTATCATGGATGATTGATGAATTGGGATATATATATTGCTTGTTTCTGTTGTTTCTGTGTTTTCCTATCTAAATCTCACTACCATGGAAGCATAATTGCCAGCATTATATTTGTCTAACTCAATTTATTCTGTAATTAATAATTATATAAAAATAAAACAAATAAATAATTAAAATGACTATTTTAAATTATAATTAAAAACAATATTGAGATTTATATTTATTATTTAGGTATACCAGTTTTAAAATGATTATCTATTAGTGTTTTCGAGATTTAAGAGTTATTGATATAAGTATTTAGGCATTTAGTGGTTTATAGGATTGATTAAATAATGAAATAACAAAAAAAATTATTTTGTTATTTTTTCACATTTTCAAAAGGTTATCAACATTTGAAAATATAATAATTTCAAATTTTTTTAAAATGTGAATAAAATATTTAGTAATATTAATCAATTATAATATATATAATATAAACCTAATTATAAATAATTTTATTATAGATATGATATCAATTTTCAAAAATAAATTCATAAACTATTATTAATATGATAGATATAAATTAAAATACTATTACAAACCTAAAATGATTCAAGATCAAAGTAAAATTTATTACAAAATAATAATTTTTTTGTTTTAAATTTTTACCTCTTTTATAAGATTGTATTTTTTTTATTAAAAGTAATTATTAATATTATATTTATTTGACTAATTATTTATTTTTGAATTAATACTTATATAAAAATAAACTAATAAATATTTAAAATGAATATTGTAAATTATAATCCGAATATAAATTAACATGCGATTTAAGATTATTATTATTGTATAGTACTTATATTTTTTGATAATCTGGTTGTATAACCAAATATTATTATTTTTTAATATTTCATGTAAGTGCGAAAGGAAATATTAAGAGGCCAGGATGCAGCAGTAGCACAATAACGAAGGTCTAGTTGACCGAACAGCGGCCAAAATTGGAGCAGAGCTGACCCGCTCCGGTTAAATGAACGAAAAAATTTAATAAAAAATGTTTTGTAATTTCTTTCGGGTGGCTGTTTTGGGCTCGTGGAACTGTTCATCATCTCTCTCTCTTCTCTCTATGCGAATTAATCACGCCTATTTTGTGTGCTATGTAATGTAAGACATTTTTCTAGCTTTAATTTGTAATGCATAAGTATTTTCTGGTGGATTTAGCTAGTCGTACTGAGCGACTAGCGAACCACATTATTTTGGTGTTTATTTCTCATTTTTTGATTCTATCATGGATGGTTGTTGAATTGGGATATATATATTGCTTGTTTTCTGTTGTTTCTGTGTTTCTGTATCTCAATCTCACTACCATGGAAGCACAATTGCCCAACAATTATATATAGTATACCGGTTTAATGGATCGATTATTTAGGTGTTTTGTCGTTTTGGAGTTTAGCAATTTATATTTTTAGGCATCTAGTGGTTTATAGGTTTTATTTATATAATAAAAATATTTTTTTTTTTGATTTTTTTTTAGATTTTCAAAGCTTATAACCTTTAAAAATAAAATAATTTCTAAAATCTCTTGAAATGTGAATACCATGTATAATTATAATCGTCTTATTAATTATATATCATATAAATTCAATATAAATAATTGTAATGATAGATATTATAATAAAGATCAAAAATTAAATTAATAAACTATTATTAATAATATAAATATTAATTAAAATATATTATATAAAACAAAATGATTCAAAATCAAATAAAAATATATTAATAAATAATAATATTTTAATTTTAAATTTTTCCATATTTTATAAGCTTATATTTTCTTATAATTAAAAATAAATACTTTAAATAATATATGTCTCACTCGAAATTTATTTTGTAATTAATTTTTCTAAAAATTAAAATATAAATAATTAAAATAATATTTAAAATTAAAATAAATAGAAATAAAAATGAGATTTATTATTTATTAAGTAGTATACAGCTGTTATAAGGTTTATGTATTTAAGGATTTCGGGTTTTATGAGTAACTGATCTAAGTAAGTAAACATTTAGTGGTCTATAGGTTTTATTTAAAAAAGAAATAACAAAAATTTATTTTTGTGTTCTCTCATTTTAAAGATTAAACCTTTGAAAATATAATAATTTTTAAATTTTTTTCAAAAGTGAATACAATATTATATAATAATAATAATATTTATATATCATATAAATTCAATATAAACAATTTTATTCATAGATATAATAATTATCAAAAAATAAATTAAAAATCTATTATGAATAAGATTGATTTACTTAAAATATAATATCTAAACCTAAAATGATTCAAAAGGAAAGCAAAATATATTACTTAATAATAATTATTTGTTTTAAATTTATTCTTTTTATAAGCTCATCTATTTTTGTAATAAATAATTTTTATAAATTATATTTTTAACTCATAATTATTTATAATTAATACAGATATACAAATAAAAAACTAAAATCAAAATGATTTTTTTAAAATTATAATGAAAACAAATAAAAATGAGATTTATTAATTATTATTTAGTGTATACAAGTTTAAAGGATTATCAATATAGGGGTATCGGGATTTCGTAGTTTATTGATTTAAGTATTTAGGCATTTAGTGGTGTATAGGTTTTATTTAAACATTGAAATAACAAAAAAAATATTTATTTTTATTTTTTCACATGTTCAAAGGTTATAATCTTTGAAAATATAAAAATTTTAAAACTTTTTCAAAATTGAATACAATTTTGTTATAATAATTATTAAATTTATATATCATATAATTCAATATAAACATTTTATGATAAATATTCTAATAATGATCAAAAAATAAATTAATAATCTATATTAATAAGTTAGATATCAATTAAAAGATAATTACAAAACCTAAAATGATTCAGAAATAAAGCAAAATATACTACTATAATAATTTTTTGTTTTTAATTTTTTTCTTCTTTTATTAAGTTTATCTATATTTTTTGTTGAAAAATAATTTATATAAATTATAATTGTCTAACTTATAATTTATTTGTAATTAAATTTATATAAAAATAAACAAATAAATAATTAAAATGAATATTTTAAATTATAATTAAAAATTAAAATGAGATTTATTATTTATTATTTAGGATATACATGTTTAAAAAATTTATCTATTTAGGGTTTTCGAGATCTATAAGTTATTGATTTAAGTATTTAGGCATTTAATGGTTATAGGTTTTATTCAAACAATGAAATAACAAAAAATTTAATTTTGATATTTTTTCAAATTTTCAAAGGTTATAACATTTGAAAATATTATAATTTTAAATTTTTTAAAAAATGTGAATACAATATTTAGTAATAATAAATATTATAACTATATATAATATAAACTAAATATAATCAATTTTATGATAGATATTCTATCAATTATCAAAAAATAAATTATTAAACTATTATTAATATGATAGTATAAATTAAAATATATAAAAACCTAAAATGATTCAAAATCAAAGTAAAATTTATTACTAAATAATAATTATTTTTAGTTTTTGCATCATTTTATAAGCTTATATGTTTTTTGATGAAAAATATATTATTTAAATTTTTTGTATCACTCATAATTTATTTTGTAATTAATATTTCTATAAATTATTTAAATTATATTAAGGTTTATGAGTTTAAAAGTTTAAATATTAAGGGTCTTCGGGGTTAGGAGTTTAGATATTTATGTATTTAGGCATTTAATGGTTTATAAGTTTTATATAAACAATAATATAACAAAAAATTTATTTTGTTATTTTTCTCATTTTGAGGATATAAACTTTAAATATAACAATTTTTAAATTATTTTTATATGTGAATACTCTATTTAGTTATGATAATTTTAATAATTATATATCATGTAAATTTAATATAAACAATTATATTGAAAAATATTAATTAATGATCAAAAAATAAATTAATAACTATATTAATAAGATAGATATTTTTTAAATATATTAGCAAAACATAAATTTATTCAAAATCAAAGAACTATATTACAATATAATACTTTCTTTGATGTTTTGCTTCTTTGTAAAGTATATATTTTGTTATTAAAAGTAAATTACTTAAATTATATTTGTCTTCCTTATAATTTATTTTTTTTGATAATTTTATAAAAATAAACTAATAATTAATTAAAATGATTATTTAAAATTATAATGAATACAAATGAAATAGAGATTTATTATTTATTATTCAGGATATACCAGTTTAATGGTTTAAGTATTTAGGCATTTTAGGGTTTAGTGATTAAGTATTTAGGCCTTAAGTGATTTATAGTTTTTATTAAAAGAATGAAAAAATAAAAAATTTAATTTTTTGATTTTTTTTAATTTTGAAGGTTATAACATTGGAAAAAATAATAATTTTTAATTTTTTAAATGTGAATATAATATTAGTAATAATAATCTTAATAATTATATATAATGTAAACTCAAATAAATAATTTATTAATATAATTATAATGATCAAAAAAATTAATAAAATATTAATACAAATGATATAAATTAAAATATAATTGCAAAATTAAAATGATTCAAAATAAAAATAAATATATTAATAAATATAAATTTTGTTCTTAAAATTTGCTCTTTTTATAAGGATAATATTTTTTTTGATGAAAAATAAATTTTTTAAATTTGATCTGTCTCACTAATAATTTATTATGTAATTAATATTTTTATAAAAATAAACTGATAAATAATTAAAATAAAAATTTAAAATTATACTTAATAAAAATTAAATTGAGATTTATGATTTTTTATTAATATACACCAGTTAATAGTTATCTATTTAAATGTTTTGTCATTTAGGAGTTTAGCGATTTATGTTTTTAGGCATTTAGTGGTTTATAGGTTTTATTTAAACAATAAATAACAAAAAAAATTTGTAATTTTTCACATTTTATAGGTTATAACCTTTGAAAATATAATAATATGTAAAATTATTTGAAATGTAAATACAATATTAGTTATAATAATATAATATTTATATATTATATAAATTGAATATAAATAATTTTATTGATAAATAATATAATAATGATCAAAATTAAATTAATAAACTATTAAAAAAAATATTGATATTAATTAAAAAATATTTACAAAACACAAATTGATTCAAAATTAAAGTAAAATATATTACTGGATA
>JAREIK010001303.1:353648-433116 GCA_029783825.1 Sapria himalayana
ATAATTTAAATAATTTATTTTTCATCAAAAAAATATAAGTTTATAAAAGAAGCAAAAACTAAAAACTAGAAATTATTATTTAGTAATAAATTTTACTTGGATTATGAATAATTTTAGGATTTTCAATTATATTTTAATTTATATCCAACATAATAATAAAAACATATTAATTTATTTTTTGATAATTGATATCATATCTATCAATAAAATTGATTATATTTAGTTTATATTATATATAATTATAATGATTCTTATTAATAAATATTGTATTCACATTTTAAAAAAAATTCAATATTATTATATTTTCAAAGGTTATAACCTTTGAAAATGTGAGAAAATATCAAAAATATTTTTTTTGTTATTTCATTATTTAAATAATATCCTATAACTACTAAATGCCTAAATACTTAAGTCAATAACTCCAAAATCTCGAAAACCCTTAATAGATAATCCTTTTAAACTGGTAAACCCTAAATAATAAATTATAAATCTCAATATTTTTTTTTTCATTATAATTTAAAATATTAATTTTAATTATTTATTGATTTATTTTTATTAAATATTAATTACAATATAAATTATGAGTTAGACAAATATAATTTATATAAATTATTTTACATCAAAAAATATAGATAAACTTATAAAAAGAAGAAAAAATTTCAAAACAAAAATTTATTATATAGTAATATATTTTGCTTTCCTTTTGAATCATTTTAGGTTTTGTAATTATATTTTAATTCATATCTATCTTATTAATAATAGAATTTTAATTTATTTTTTGATCATTATTAGAATATTTATCAATAAAATTATTTATATTGAATTTATATGAAATATAAATATAATGATTATTATAACTAAATATTGAATTTAATTTTGAAACAAATTTAAAAATTATTATATTTTCAAAGGTTATAACATTTAAAAATATCAAAAAATAATAAAAATAAATTTTTTGTTTATTTATTTTTTAAATAAAACCTATAACCACTAAATGCATAAACAGTTAAATCAGTAATCTCCTAAACCTCGTAATGCCTAAATACATAAACCATTATACCGCTATATACTACTTAATAACTAATAAATCTAATTTTTATTTCTATTTATTATAATTTTAAATATTTATTTTAATTATTTATTAGTTTATTTCTATATAAATATTTATTACAAAATAAATTATGAGTGCAAGAAATATAATTTAAATAATTTATTTTTAATCAATAATAGTATTTATGCTTATAAAATAAGTAAAAATTAAAAAATTAAAAAATATTATTAAGTAATATATTTTACTTTAATTTTGAATCAATTTGGGTTTTCTAAATATTTTTTAATTAATATATATCTTATTAGTTATAGTTTATTAATTTAATTTTTATCATTATTATAATATCTAGCAATAAAATTGTTTATATTGAATTTATATGATATATAATTAAAAATATTATTATCACTAAATATTATATTCACATTTCAAAAAATGTTAAATATTATTATATTTTCAAAGGTTAAGAATAATGAAAATGAAAAAAAATTACAAATTTTTTTTGTTATTTTATTGTTTAAATAAAACATATAAACCACTAAATGCCTAAAAACACAAACTGCTAAACTCCTAAATGACAAAACCTCTAAATACTTAAACAATTAAACTGGTATACATTAATAATAAATCATAAATTTCATTTTAATTTTTATTCAGTTTAATTTAAATTTTTTTTTAATTATTTATCAGTTTATTTTTATAGAAATATTAATTACAATATAAATTATTACTTAGATAAATCTAATTTAATTAAAAGCGGTATACCCAAAATAATAATAAATAAAACTCATTTTTTTTTCATTATAATTTCAAATATTCATTTTAATTATTTATTTGTATATTTTTATATAAATATTAATTACAAAATAATTTGTGAGTTAAACAAAAATAATTTGTATAAATTATTTTTCATCAAAAAAATATATATATAAATTTTTAAAAACAAATTTTAAAACAAAAAATTATTATATAGTAATATATTTTGCTTTGCTTCTAAATCATTTTAGGGTTTTTAATTATATTTTAATTGATATCTATCTTATTAATTATATATTACTAATTTATTTTTTGATCATTATTAGAATATTTTTCAATAAAAATGTTTATATTAAATTTATATGATATATATATATAAATATTATATAACTAAATATAGTATTCACTTTTGAAAAAAATTTTAAAATTATTATATTTACTAAGACTATAACATTTGAAAATGTCAAAAAATAAAAAAAAATATTTTTTTTGTTATTTCATTGTTTAAATAAAACCTATACAACACTAAATGTCTAAGCACTTAAATCACTAAACAACAAAATCCTGATACCGCTATATAGATAATCCTTTATACCGATATACCTTAAATTATAATTAATAAATCTCATTTTTATTTGTTTTCATTATAAAATAAAAAATTAATTTTGATTGTTTATATATATATATATATATATATATTAATTATAAAATAAATTAAGAGTTAAAAATATAATTTATAAAAAATATTTTTCATCAAAAAATAGATAAGCTTATAAAAAACATAAAAATTTAAAAACAAATAATTATTATTTAGCGATATATTTTGTTTTGCTTTTGAATCATTTTATGTTTTGATATTATATTTTAAGTAATATCAATATTATTCATAATAGATTTTTACTTTATTTTTTGATAAATATTAGAATATCTATCAATAAAATTGTTTATATTGAATTTATATGATATATAATTATTATGATTATTATAAATATATATTGTATTCACATTTGAAAAGAAATTTAAAAATTATTATATTTTTAAAGGTTATAACCTTAAAAAATGAGAAAAAATGATAAAAATAAATTTTTTGTTATTTCATTTTTAAAATAAAACCTATAGATCATTAAATGCTTACTTACTTATATCAATAAGCTTATAGATCCCGAAACCCCTCAATACATAAACCTTTTAACAGCTATATACTACTTAATAAATAATAAATCTCATTTTTATTTCTATTTATTATAATTTTATATATTCATTTTAATTATTTATAGTTTAATTATTTAGAAAAATTAATTACAAAAAAAATTTTGAGTGAGACAAATATTTATTTAAATAATTTATTTTTAATTAATAAAAAATATAAGCTAATAAAAAGAAGGAAATATTTGAAAATTAAATATTATTATTTAGTAATATATTTTTATTTGATTTTGAATCATTTTGTGTTATGTAAATATATTTTAATTAATATTTAATTATTAATAATAGTTTATTAATTTAATATTTCATCATTATTATACTATCTATCATTAAAATTGTTTATATTGAATTTATATGATATATAATTAGTAAGATTAATATAATTATACATGGTATTCACATTACAAAAAATTTTAAAAATTATTTTATTTTTAAAGGTTATAAACTTTGAAAATCAGATAAAATCAAAAAAAATTTTTTTTTTATTATATAAATAAAAACTATAAACCACTAAATGCCTAAAAATATAAATTGCTAAGCACCTAAACGACAAAACCCCTAAATTAATAATTTATTAAACTGGTATACCATATATAATAAATCATAACTAAATATTATATTTACATTTGAAAAAAATTTAAAAATTATTATATTTTCAAAGGTTATAAACATTAAAAATGATAAAAAATCACAAAAATAATTTATTATTAGTTTATTATTTAAATAAAACATATAACCACTAAATGCCTAAACATTTAAATCTCTAGATTCCTAAACACCAAAACCCCCTAAATCTTAAACCATTAAACCTATATAACCTAAATAATAAATCATAAATAATAAATCTCATTTTTATTTGTATTCATTATAATTTAAATATTCATTTTAATTATTTTTAGATTATTTTTATAAAAATATTAATTACAAAATAAATAATGAGTGATACATATATAATTTAAATAAATTATTTTTATGAAAAAAAATATAAGCTTATAAAATAAATAAAATTTCAAAAATTTAAAATTTTATTAAGTAATATAATTTACTTTGATTTTGAATTATTTTGGATTCTACAAATATATTTTAATTAATATCGATCTTATTAATAATAGTTTATTAAATTATTTTTTGATCATCAAAATAATATATATTAATACATTTTTTTATATTGAATCTACAACAAATATAATTATTAAGATTATTATAACTAAGTATTGTATTCATATTTTAGAACTATTAAAAAATTATTATATTTTCAAAGGTTATAAACTTCGAAAATCACGAAAATTCATAAAAATAAATTTTTTGTTATTTCATTGATTAAATAAAACCTATAAAGACCTAAATGTGCAAACATATAAATCAATAAACTTCTTAACCCCAAAACTATAAAAAATTTAACCATTAAATAAGTATATCATAAATAATAAATCATATATATATTTTTTTATTAGTATTCATTATAATTTTAAATATTCGTTTTAATTATTTATCATTTTATTTTTATAGAAATATTAATTAGAAAATAAATTATTAGTGAGACAGATATAATTTAAATAATTTATTTTTCATCAAAAAAATATATATGCTTATAAAATGATACAAAATTTTTAAAATAAAAAATTATTATTTAGTAATATATCTTATTTTGATTTTGAATCATTTAAATTATACAATTATATTTTAATTTATATCATTCTTATTATGGCTAGTTTATTAATGTATTTATTGATCATTATTATAATATATATTTATAAAATTATTTATATTTAGTTTACATTATATATAATTATTAAGATTATCATAACTAAATATAATATTAACATTTAAAGTGATTTAAAATTATTATATTTTCAAATGTTACAACCTTCAAAAATTAAAAAATTCAAAAAATTAAATTTTTTGTTTTTTAATTCTTTAGATAATAACTATAAATCACTAAACTCCTAAACCCAAAAACACCTAAAACATTAAACCATTAAACGGTATATCCTGAATAATAAATAATAAATCTCAATTTTATTTGTATTCATTATAATGATAAATATTCATTTTAATTATTTATTAGTTTATTATTATAGAATTATAAATTACAAAATAAATTATGAGTAAGACAAATATAATTTAAATAATTTAGTTTTAAAAACAAAAATATAAACTTATAAAAAAAGTAAAACATCAAAAAAAATTATTATTTAGTAATATATTTTATTTTGATTTTGAATAAATTTATATTTTACAAATATATTTTAAATAATATCTATCTTTTTAATAATAGTTTATTAAAATTTTTTTATCGTTATTATAATATCTAGCAAAATAATTATTTATATTGAATTTAAATGACTTATAATTATTAAGACCATTATAACATAATATTATATTCACATTTTAAAAAAATTTAAAAATTATTATATTTTCAAATGTTATAACCTTTGAAAATGTGAAAAATATCAAAAATAATTTTTTTGTTATTTCATTGTTTAAATAAAACCTATAAACCACTAAATGCCTAAACACTTAAATATCTAAACACCTAGACACAAAAGCCTCAAAATACTTAACCTTTAAACTCGTAAACCTTAAATATAATTTAAATAATTTATTAAAATATTAATTACAAAATAAATTATGAGTCATACAAATATAATTTAAATAATTTATTTTTCATCAAAAAAAATATAAGTTTATAAAAAGAAGCAAAAACTAAAAAACAGAAATTATTATTTAGTAATAAATTTTACTTGGATTATGAATAATTTTAGGTTTTTCAATTATATTTTTATTTATATCCAACATAATAATAAAAACATATTAATTTATTTTTTGATAATTGATATCATATCTATTAATAAAATTGTTTATATTTAGTTTATATTATATATAATTATAATGATTATTATTACTAAATATTGTATTCACATTTTTAAAAAATTTCAAAATTATTATATTGTCAAAGGTTATAACCTCTGAAAATGTGAAAAAATATCAAAAATAATTTTTTTGTTATTTCATTGTTTAAACAAAACCTATAAACCACTAAATGCGTAAAAACATAAATCGTATACCGAAGTCATAAATGAAAAAACCTCTAAATACTTAAAATATTAAACTGGTATATATTAATAATTATTCATAAATCTCATTTTAATTTTTATCAGTATAATTTTATATTTTTATTTTAATTATTTATCAGTTTATTTTTATAGTAATATTAATTACAAAATAAATTATTAGTGAGACAGATCTAATTTAAATTAGACTCGTATACCCAAAATAATAAAGAATAAATCTCAATATTATTTTTGTCATTATAATTTTAAATATTTATTTTAATTATTTATTTGTTTATTTTTATATAAATATTAATTACAAAATAAATTATGAGTTAGACAAATATAATTTATATAAATTAATTTTCATCAAAAAAATATGGATAAACTTTTTAAAAGAAAAAAAAAATTCAAAACAATAAATTATTATATAGTAATATATTTTGATTTCTTCTGAATCATTTTAGGTTTTTTTTTATTATATTTTAATTCATATCTATCTTATCAATAATAGATTATTAATTTATTTTTTGATCATATTTAGAATATTTATCAATAATATTGTTTATATTGAATTTATATGATATATAAATATAATGATAATTATAACTAAATATTGAATTCACATTTGAAATAAATTTTAAAATTATTATATTTTGAAATGTTATATCTTTTAAAAATATCAAAAAATAATAAAATTAAATATTTTGTTATTTTAATTTTTAAATAAAACTTATAAACAACTAAATGAATACACAGTAAAATCAATAAACTCCTAAGGCCCGTAATGCCTAAATACATAAACCATTAAACTGCTATATACTACTTAATAATTAAGAAATCTAATTTTTATTTCAATTTATTATTATTTTAAATATTCATTTTAATTATTTATAAGTTTATTTTATAGAAATATTTATTACAAAATAAATTATGAGTGCGACAAATATAATATAAATAATTTATTTTTAATCAAAAAATATATATATGCTTATAAAAGAAGTAAAATTTTAAAAATTAAAAATTATTATTCAGTAATATTTTGTACTTTAATTTTGAATCAATTTGGGTTTTGTAAATATTTTTTAATTAATATCTATCTTATTATTAATAGTTTATTAATTTAATTATTGATCATTATTATAATATTTATCGATAAAATTTTTTTATATTGAATTTATATGATATATAATTATTAAAATTATTATAACTAAATATTATATTCACATTTCAAAAAATTTAAATATTATTATATTTTCAAAGGTTATAGCGTATGAAAATGATAACAAATTATAAAATTTTTTTTTTGTTATTTTATTTTTTTATATAATAGCTATAAACCACTAAAAGCCTAAAAAAATAAATTGCTAAACTACTAACGACAAAACCTCTAAATACTTAAACTATTAAATTGATATACATTAATAATAAATCTTAAATCTCATTTTAATTTTTATTCAATATAATTTTAAATTTTTATTTTAATTATTTATCAATTTATTTTTATAGAAATATTAATTACAAAATAAATTTTAGTGAGATGGATCTAATTTAAATTAAACCGGTATCCCTAAATAATAAATAATAAATAATAAATAATAAATAATAAATCTCATTTTTTTTCATTATAATTTTTAATATTCATTTTAATTATTTATTTGTTTATTTATATATAAATATTAATTACAAAATAAATTATGAGTTAGACAAATATAATTTATTTAAATTATTTTTTATCAAAAAAAATATAGATAAACTTATTAAAAGAAGAAAAAATCAAAAACAAAAAATTATTATATAGTAATATACTTTTCTTTGCTTCTGAATCATTTTAAGTTTTGTAATTATATTTTAATAAATATCTTTCTTATTTTTAATGGATTATTAATTTATTTTTTGATTATTATTAAAATATTTATCAATAAAATTGTTTATATTGAATTTATATAATATATAAATATAATGATTAGTATAACTAAATATTGTATTCACATTTGAACAAAATTAAAAAATTATTATATTTTCAAAGGTTATAACCTTTCAAAATATTAAAAAATAATAAAAATAAATTTTTTGTTATTTTATTTTTTAAATAAAACCTATAAACCACTAAATGCTAAGAGTGCTCATGGGATGGGATGGGACGCGATCGGGATTACAAATCTTCAGTCCCTTCCCACAATTTGGAGATTTTTTTTGAAGATCCAGACCCGTCCCATAGGTTTAAAATATCGGGACTAGACGGGATGTAGATCATGGATTTTGGGTAGGAGAAAATGGTTCCGGGATGGAAAGGAGTTCGGACATGTTTTTCAATTTATTTTCTTCAAACCGGCCAAGCTAGTTCATGTCGAAAACTTTTTTTGTACATTTATCATTCCTTAGTTATGTATCTTTCAAACTAAAATTGGGCAAATTTTGTTTTGTCAAATAGGCTGAATACCGCAAACGAGTTCCATTACCATGTCAAAAGCTTTGATATGCAGAAAAAGATAGAAATGTAAAATAGAACGGGACCGAGTTGTGTGCTTAATTTGGTTCTTTGTTTTGTCACAAGTTGGCTTTGTTCAGCCGAGTGAATGTTAACCATAATAGCAATACTACATTTTTTAAACAATTACTTAAAATATTAAGGAATAGCTAGAGATGACCACAAATATTGGTAGCAGGAATTACTACTTAAGTAATTGCTAAAATTAGACAGCTTAATATAACAAAAAAAATACAACTAATAACAACCATGATAATAATCATTTCAAAGGTCCATCCAGGAACAACAATGAAATTCCAAACCCAATTAATTATCTCTTCTACAACTCCATTTTCTTCTTCCACTGTAGAAGGACAACCAAATATGAAAACGTGTTAATCATTTAAACATAAATTTCTAAGATGAAAGAGTAATAAAAAAACAAAATATTACCTTATAAAATTTAATACACCCATATCAAATTTAGTTAGGCAACTATAGTTGGAAGAATATTCGGATCTTGTGACCCCTCTGAAAATTGTAATTGAACCATATTTTTATTAAATTGAATGAATAAAATAAGTAAAAGTGAAATTAAAATTTTCAAGATTTGAATACCTACCTGATTCTTTATCATCAAGGTGTTGAACTAATTCTTCAATTTCAATAGGGTTGTTTGAGCTTCTCAACCAATCTTTTAGACATATGAGAACTTCAGCTGTAATAGGTGTTAAAGAACTCCTAAATTTATCTAATGTTCTCCCCCCAGTGATAAATATAGATTCGTAGGCCACAGTAGATACTTGGATAGCAAATACATCCCTTGCTACATTTGCCAAAGAATGATACCCAACCTCATTTACGTTCCACCAGTTAACAAGATCAAAATCAATTCTATATTTTTCAAGTTTGTCCTCCAAGAACCTATCCAACTCTTCTAAAGCTGAAACTTCTTGTTCTTTCTCCAATTCAACAAAAAAATCATCAACATAAGTATCACTACCATCAAAGAAATCGTCATTTTTATTCAACACATTAGAAGAGAAATCATCTTCTTTTTATTCATCTTCATTTAAATCTTTATAATCATCCATCATCTCATTTAAAGCATTTAAAATATTCAACAAATTTTTAGCCAATTCCTCTCCATAATGCTAAGGGTACTTAACCTTGAAATATTTGAACTTATATCTAGGATCCAACACTACTGCTACAAAAAGCATAATATTTGTGGACTGAAGAGAACCCCAGTATTTGTTGAATTTATGCCTCATTTTCATACCCATTTCAGACACCATTGTATCTCTACTATTTTAACAAAGCTCAATTTTTTTCAAAATTCGAATAATCTCAGAAAAATAAACACTAGAGGAAGAATATTTGAGCGAGAAAATTTACAAGTTACCTCATAAAAAGTTTTCAAGAAACGGGCCAAAATTTTGGCGTTTGTTCAGTCTCTCTCAGATGGAACGTTTGAACCAAACTCTTTCAAAAACATTTTCTCTTTGTCCTCCAAATTATCAAATTCTTTTTGATATTTTATATTAGTTTGTAGCATCAAATAAGTTAAATTCCATCTTGTAGGACAATCTAATTGCAATGAAGATCCATATGTCAAGTTTGCTTATTCAACACATAACTTAAAAATATATAATCTTCTAGGACTGCTCCTCACATATTTCACCACAGCTCTAATTTTTTGAATAGCACACTCAACTATTGCAATGCCATCTCTGACAATTAAGTTTTCGATATGAGCACAACATCTCATATGAAAATGCTCGCCTCTCAAAGGTACAACACTTTTCTTCACAAGCCTTTTTTCAATTGTTCAACTGCAACATTGTTATTTCATGCATTGTCAATAGTAATGCACATCAACTTTCTCAAACCCCATTCATTCATGCAAAACTCAATAACATTTCTAATATTAACTCCAGAATGACTTTTAATTATGCAAAAGTTCAAAAGCCTTTATGCATATTTTATTGAGAATCAATGAAATGAACAGTCAAACATATATAAGACAAATTTTGAATGCTAGTCCAAGTGTCGGAAGTCAATGAAACTCTACAACAGTGAGATGATATGCTATTAAATAATTTCTTCTTTATCTTCACAAACAAAGAAAAACAATCCCTCAACACAGAGTGCCTTGATGGAATTTTAAATTGAGGCACACTAACTTCACAAAACTTCTTAAACACATCCCTCTCAACAAAACAAAAAGAAAATTCATCTTTTATCATCATTTTCACCAAAGCCTTTCTAACTAGTTGTTGAACAAATTACCAACAAGTTAATTTGTTATCTTCTGAACTAGTAACTTTAGTGAAACTCAACAAAGATTATGACTTGTTTTTACCTTTGTGAGCTTCTATTAAAGGTGTCAAACGGGCTGGGCCGGACCGGCCCACCCGTTTTTTTAGGGCACGTTCTTGCTACCGTGCCGGGCAGGGCCCGTCACGGTTTAAAAAGAGCCGGGCCCAGCCTGGCCATACAGGCCAGGGCAGAGGCAGACCCGAGACACTAGACCAAGAGGCAGAAATTTTTTTTTAAAAAAAAAATTTATATATTGTAATTCTTAAGAGTACAATATTAAAATTAAATATAAAAATTTTTAAAAATGTTAAAAATAAAAATTAAATAAATAAAAAATTTTAGAAATTTCTTTTAATCAAATTCTAATTAGTTTAACTTTTATTATATTTATTAATTATATACTAAAGATATTAATTTTTAAAATAAAATTTAAATCGTAAAAAAAATGTATTAATATCTTATGTTAATAAAAATAAAAATTAAAAAAAAATTAAACAACACAAATAAAAAATTACCAATCATCCATTTGAAACTGAAGGTCCGAACAAAACAAGTATTAGTTTCAACACAACGTACAAACAAAGCGTACAAATACAATCAATAAAAAAACATCGAAAACAAAAAACAGCACATCATCATAAATCATCAATCGGCATATCATGAGAATCATCAGCCGCAACATCAAGATCAGTATCATATGGATCATCATCATCATCGGCAATCAACTCCTCCGCCATCGTAGTGGATGTGGATGCGACTGCAGTGCCTATCCCAGTCCCAGATCCAGCACGATCAAGGATGCTAAACCTCGATTCATCCCAATCCTTCAAACAAGCCAAGGCCTCAACCATATCTGGACGTAATCTTGATCTCCTATCCGAAATCACGTTCACTGCAATAGAAAAAGCAGACTCCGATGCTACGCTCGACACAGGAGGAGTCAGTAGATCTCGTGCCATCCTAGATAGCACGGGAAAGGTGGACTCATATGATTTCCACCACTGTAATAAATCAAGATTCTTAGTATCAGAATGTGATAGGATTGAGCAGTAATCGATATCTAAGTACCGAGACTGCTCGCTCCTATGTGATGCTCCACCCCTACGTTTCCCCCTCGCTAGCTGAATGGAAAAATCGTCATTTCCAAACAAGGTATCAATGTCCATAATCACAGTCTCACTACTACCACCACCATACCTAGTATCATACTATGTGAACAGGTCAGTCAACTTCTCGTGAATGAACCCTTCAGGTGGCTCTTCCAGGTTCATGCACGAGGAAATAAAAGTCAGGTTGTTTTTTACCCCTTCCACCTTAACCCTATGATCCATGCACGCAGCGAGGCAATAAAGAGATGGAACGGTGGACCAGTACTTCAAGTACTTGGTCTCCATCTCTGCAACCATATGGCTAAGCGTCGGGTTAGCTCGATACTTCCTAAATATGCTACTAATGTTGCATATGCACCGGAGTGCAATGCAAGTGGTGGGCGTATAAACTAACGAACACATGTTCACCGTGTCATAAAATATCTTCAGGAATTTCATAAATGAAATTCCTGAAGCCCAGTCAGTGTCGTCAATAATAAGTTCGTCACTCTTACTATTGACGTAGTCGGATATCACGTGTTCGTATCCAACACATGATTCCAACATCAGGTACGTGTAATTCCAACGATGTCTCACATCCGATTGGAATTTCTTCTTCTTAAGATTCGCAGACAAACAGAGACTACCAAACTCTTGTTATCTGCGAGGAGTGCGAATATATTTTAGTGCATTGCGTATATTATCCAACACGGGGAACACACCTTCATACCCGCTTGAACAATCAGGTTAATCACGTGACACATGCATCTGACATGAAAGATCTTTCCTAATGGTGCGTCTCTAACATTCCTAACAAACATATTGATCACTACTTCATTATTAGATGCATTATTGAATGTGACACTAAAAATTTTATTTTGAATTTTATATTCCCTAAAGATTTTCATCATACACTCAAAAATGGCCGGGCCATCATAAGGATGAAGAATCTCAGTGAATCCTAAAATTTTTTTATTGATTGTCCAGTTAGAATTTACATAGTGATTCGTGAGACATGCATAAGAAGAATCATCGTGACTTGTCCATATATCGGTCGTCACGGACACCACTCCACTATATGCCATAAATTTCTTAATTTTTTTTGTTTTTCTAACTTATATATCTTTAGTATGTCATTCCTAGATGTGGACCTAGGAATCTTACAATAGGAAGGCTGAAAATAAGTCTGCATGATGCGCACTACCCTTGGATCTTCCGAAAATCTGATCGGAAGACCCATCAATGTGATGAGCTTGGCCATGCCGTCCCTACCCAACTCGCTGGACTATAAGAAGGAAGTAAACTTTGAGACTGAACTCGATCCAGTCTCAAAAAATGTAGTGCCAAGTTGGGTTTGCCTAGGATCTAAGGGTCCATGTTTTTTGGTGCATAATTCGGCATACCTCTTAAGGTGCCTAGTCTCAAATGAACTCTTGCATGTTAATAGTACCATACAATATTTGCACTGTGCCATTTCTTGTTCCTCACCCTTAACATTTTTTTTTGTGTTATGATTTTAAAATGAGTCCAAACTACATAAGTCCTCCTAGTTTTTTATTTTTTACAACTTTGGGTTGAGACGACTGGAGAAACCAAAGTTTCAGCAGCCTCAGACGTCTGTGCAATATTTTCATTTTCCAAATTTAAATACGGGTCAGGTGTATTTTTCATTTTTATGATTTTTATTTTTTCCTAATTTTATTCTAGAGAGAGAAACTATAGAGAGAGAAAGTAAAAAAAGCATAAAATAAATTACCCGGTAAGAGCAGTGAGGTCGGTCACGTGCACGGTGCACCGCAGCAAGCTCTAATGATCAAGACTCAAGTCAAGTTTCATGAAAATCCAAGCCGAAAGCAAAATCCCGAGGCCCGAGAAAGAGATGCACGGTTTATGTGAGAGAGAGAAAGTTTTGAGAGGATATTTGTTTTTGAAAAACATAAATATTATTGGGAGAGGGATAGAATTTATAGAGTATAGATATTAATTTTTTATAAAAAAAGATATTTTTTTTATATTTTATTGAATTTTTAATGAATATTTAGGGGGCAGAATCACGAGAACCGTTGGATTCTGCCCTCCTAACCATTGGAGGCGAATCCAACGGCTGAAATTAAAACTATTTGAAAAAAAAAAATTTTTCCCGTTGGGAGTCGGGACCGCGGGTTGGGATCAAATCAGACCAAACCAGCGGTCTTTTTTTCGGGAGAAGCCGGGTCACGCCCATGCGTGGCCGCGTGAAACCGGCACGAGCCCGGGCATGGTTTTTTAACGTGTCGGGCTAGCCTAGGCACGGCCGAACTGTGCCGTGCCCGGTTGACACCTCTAGCTTCTATTATTTCCTTTTTGTGTGGAAATTTCTTACAAGTCTCTCTCAAGTATTTCTATAAACCCGAAGTACCTTGATCACTTTTTGCCAAATATTCTTTCCTACACCATATACAAGCTGCCCTACTAGTTTCATTTCCCTCTGAATCAACTAATATCTCATAAGTTTCCCAAACAGCAGACTTATACTTTTTATGAGTTTGAGGTTGAGATGTACCTTAACATTCTTTTACAATTGGAATTGAAAAACCTGCCGTAACTATAGGAGGGTTCGTGAAAAAATGATGATTGGATTTACCAGTACTTTGATCATTTGAGATGTGATCATCTTCAATTTATTGTATTTTTCGTTTACCACTGGATTGTGTCATCTGCATTGCCATTAATTAATATATATGTTAAGCATAAATACATATAAATATTTCAAACAAGCAAGCTCTAGAAAACTGACCGTAACACATTCAGCCCACTCATTCGGCCCAACCAAAACACCACAACCAATACTCAATAAAACTGAATATTATATTCACATTAAAAAAAATTAAAAATTATTATAATTTCAATGGTTATAACCTTCAAAAATTAAAAAAAATCAAAAAATTAAATTTTTTATTTTTTCATTCTTTAAATAAAAACCATAAATTACTAAAGCCCTAAACACTTAAATCACTAAACCCCAAAACACCCAAATACTTAAACCATTAAACTTGTATATCCTGAATAATAAATAATAAATCTCTATTTTATTTGTATTCATTATAATTTTAAATATTCATTTTAATTATTTATTGGTTTATTTTTTTAGAATTAGAAATTAAAAATAAATTATGAGGAAGACAAATATAATTTAAATAATTTACTTTTAATTACAAAAAATATAAACTTATAAAAAGAAGTAAAACATCAAAGAAAGTATTATTTTGTAATATATTTTACTTTGATTTTGAATAAATTTACGTTTTGCAAATATATTTAAAATAATATCTATCTTTTTAATAATAGTTCATTAATTTATTTTTTGATCATTAATATAATATATTTCAATATAATAGTTTATATTGAATTTACATGATATATAATTATTAAGATTATCATAACTAAATATAATATTCACATATAAAAAAAATTCAAAAATTATTATATTTTCAAAGTTAATAACCTTCAAAAAATAGAAATAATAACAAAAATAAATTTTTTGTTATCTCATTATTTAAATAAAACTTATAAACCATTAAATGGCTAAATACATAAATATCTAAATTCCTAACCCCGAAGCCCCTAAATACTTAAACCTTTAAACTCGTAAACCTTAAATATAATATAAATAATTTATAGAAATATTAATTACAAAATAAATTATAAGTGATACATATATAATTTAAATAATATATTTTTCATCAAAGAAACATATAAGCTTATAAAATGATTCAAAAACTAAAAAAAAATTTATTATTTAGTAATAAATTTTAATTTGATTTTGAATCATTTTAGGTTTTTAAATTATATTTTAATTTATATCTATCATATTACTAATAGTTTATTAATTTATTTTTTGATAATTGATATAATATCTACCAATAAAATTGTTTATATTTAGTTTATATTATATATAGTTATAATATTTATTTTTACTAAATATTGTATTCACATTTTTAAAAAATTTTAAAATTATTATATTTTCAAATGTTATACCTTTGAAAATTTTAAAAAATTTCAAAAATAATTTTTTTTATTTCATTGGTTGAATAAAACCTATAAACCATAAAAATCCTAAATACTTAAATCAATAAGTTCTAAATCTCGAAAACCCTAAATAGATAAATTTTTTAAACATGTATATCCTAAATAATAAATAATAAATCTCATTTTTATTTTTTACATTATAATTTTAAATATTCATTTTAATTATTTATTTGTTTATTTTTATATAAATATTAATTAAAAAATAAATTATAAGTTAGACAAATATAATTTATATAAATTATTTTTCCACAAAAAAATATAGATAAACTTAATAAAAGAAGAAAAAAATTAAAAACAAAAAAAATATTTTATAGTAATATATTTTGCTTTATTTCTGAATCATTTTAGGTTTTGTATTTATATTTTAATTGATATCTAACTTATTAATAATAGGTTATTAATTTATTTTTTTGATCATTATTAGAATATTTATCAATAAAAATGTTTATATTGAATTTATATGATATATAAATTTAATAATTATTATAACTAAATATTGTATTCATTTTGAAAAAAGTTTTAAAATTTTTTATATTTTCTAAGATTATAACCTTTGAACATGTGAAAAAATAAAAAAAATATTTTTTTTGTTATTTTATTGTTTAAATAAAACCTATAAATCACTAAATGCCTAAACACTTAAATCACTAAACTACAAAATTCTGATACCCCTATATAGATAATCCTTTAAACCGGTATACCCTAAATAATAATTAATAAATCTCATTTTTATTTGTTTTCATTAGAATTTAAAAAATTAATTTTGATTGTTACCTTTTATATATATATATATATAGTAATTATAAAATAAATTATTAGTTAAAAATATAATTCATAAAAATAAATTTTCATCAAATATAGATAAGCTTATAAAAAGAATAAAAATTTAAAAATAAATAATTATTTTTAAGTAATATATTTTGTTTTGCTTTTGAATCATTTTAGGTTTTGATATTATATTTTAAGTAATATCAATCTTATTCATTATAGATTTTTAATTTATTTTTTGATAATAATTAGAATATCTATCAATAAAATTGTTTATATTGAATTTATATGATATATAATTATTATGATTATTATAAATATATATTGTATTCACTTTTGAAAAAAAATTTAAAAATTATTATATTTTCAAAGGTAATAATCTTGAAAAATGAGAAAGAATACAAATAATAAATTTTTTGTTATTTATTTTTTAAATAAAACCTTAACACCACTAAATGTTTACTTACTTAAATTAGTAGCTCATAAAACCCGAAACCCCTAAATACATAAACTTTATAATAATTGTATACTACATAATAAATAATAAATCTCATTTTTATTTCAATTTATTATAATTATAAATATTCATTTTAATTATTTATATTTTAATTTCTTTGAAAAATTAATTACAAAATAAATTTCGAGTGAGACAGATATTATTTATAAAATTTATTTTTATTCTTAAAAAAATATAAGCTTATAAAAAGATGGAAAAAATTAAAAATTAAATATTATTATTTAGTAATATATTTTTATTTGATTTTGAATGATTTTGTGTTATGTAAATATATTTTAATTAATATTTATATTATTAATAATAGTTTATTAATTTAAATTTTGATCATTATTATAATATCTATCATTAAAATTATTTATATTGAATTTATATGATATATAATTAGTAATATTAATATAATTATGCATGGTATTCACATTTCAAAAAATTTTAAAAATTATTTTATTTTCAAAGGTTATAACCTTTGAAAATCAGAAAAAATCAAAAATACAATTTTAAATTTTTATTATATAAATAAAACCTATAAAACACTAAATAATCAAACCATTAAACTGGTATACCATATATAATAAATCATAAATCTAATTTTAATTTGTATTCATTATAATTTTAAATATTCATTTTAAATATTTTATTTTTTATATAAATATTAATTACAAAATAAATAATTAGTCAGACAAATATAATATTAATAATTTACTTTTAATAAAAAAAATATAATCTTATAAAAAGAAGTAAAAATTTAAAAACAAAAAATTATTATTTAGTAATAAATTTTACATTGATTTTGAATCATTTTAGGTTTTATAATTGTATTTTTAATTTATATCTATCATATTACTAATAGTTTATTAATTTATTTTTTGATAATTGATATCATATCTATCAATAAAATTATTTATAATTAGTTTATATTTTATATAATTCTAATGATTATTATTACTAAATATTTTATTCACATTTTAATAAAATTTTAAAATTGTTATATTTTCAAATGTTATAACCTTTGAAAATGTGAAAAAATAACAAAAATAATTTTTTTTGTTATTTCATTGTTTAAATGAATCCTATAAACCACTAAATGCCTAAATACTTAAATCAATAACTCCTAAATCTTGAAAACCTTAAATAGATAATCATTCTAAACCTATATACCCTAAATAATAAATAATAAATCTCAATATTACTTTTTTCATTATAATTTAAAATATTCATTTTAATTATTTATTCATTTATTTTTATATAATTATTAATTACATAATAAATTGAGTTAGACAAATATAATTTATATAATTATTTTTGATCAAAAAATATTGATAAACTTTAAAAAAAAATTCAAAACAAAAAAATATTATATAGTAATATATTTTGCTTTATTTCAGAATCATTTTAGGTTTTGTAATTATATTTAAATTGATATCAATCTTATTAATAATAGATTATTAATTTATTCTTTGATCATTATTAGAATATTTACCAATAAAAATATTTATATTGAATTTATATGATGTATAAATATAATGATTATTATAACTAAATATAGTATTCACTTTTGAAAAAATTTAAAAATTATTATATTTTCAAAGGTTATAACCTTTGAAAATATCAAAAAATAAAAAAAAATTAATTTTTTGATATTTTTTTTGAAATAAAACCTATAAACAACTAAATGCATACACAGTTAAATCAGTAAACTTCTAAACCCTGTAATGCCAAAATACATAAATCATTAAACCGTTATATGCTACTTAATAATTAATAAATCTAATTTTTAATTCTATTTATTATAATTTTAAATATTCATTTTAATTATTTTTAGTATATTTTTATAGAAATATTTATTACAAAATAAATTATGAGTGCTACAAATATAATTTAAAAAATATATGTGCTTATAAAAGAAGTAAAAATTTAAAAATTATTATCAAGTAATATATTTTTCTTTAATTTTGAATCAATTTGGATTTTGTAAATATTTTTTAATTAATATCTATCTTTTTATTATTAGTTTATTAATTTAATTTTTGATCATTATTATATTATCTATCAATAAAATTGTTTATATTGAATTTATATGATATATAATTATTAATATTATTATAACTAAATATTGTATTCACATTTCAAAAAATTTTAAATATTATTATATTTTCTAAGGTTATAACCTATGAAAAAGATAACAAATTATAGAAACTTTTTTTGTTATTTTATTTTCTAAATAAAACCTATAAACCACTTATTTAGGGTATACTAGTTTAATTTAAATTAGATCTATCTATCTAATAATTTATTTTGTAATTAATATTTCTATAAAAAAAAACTGATAAATAATTAAAATAAAAATTTAAAATTAAACTGAATAAAAATAAAAATGAAATTTATTATTTATTATTAATGTATACTAGTTTAATTGTTTAAGTATTTAAAAGTTTTAATCATTTAGGAGTTTAACGATTTATATTTCTAGGCATTTAGTGGTTTATAGGTTTTATTTAAACAATAAAATAAAAAAAATTTGTAATTTTTTCTCAATTTTATTGGTCATAACCTTTGAAAATATAATAATATTTAACATTTTTTGAAATGTTAGTATAATATTTAGTTATAATAATATTTAAATAATTATATATCTTATCAGTTCAATATAAACAATTTTCTTGATAGATATTATAATAATTATCAAAAATTAAATTGATATACTATTAATAATAAAATAGATATTAATTAAGAAATATTTACAAAACTCAAATTGATTCAAAATTAAAGTAAAAGATATTACTTAAAAATAATTTTTAATTTTTAAATTTTTACTTATTTTATAAGCATAAATACTTTTATTGATTAAAAATAAATTATTTAAATTATATTTCTAGCACTCATAATTTATTTTGTAATAAATATTTCTATAGGATTAAACTAATAAATAATTAAAATATATATTTAAAATTATAATAAATAGAAATAAAAATTAGATTTATTAATTATTAAGTCGTAAATAATGATTTAATGGTTTATGTATTTAGGCATTACGAGGTTTAGGAGTTTACTGATTTAACTGTGTATGCATTTAGTGGTTATAGGTTTTATTTAAAAAATAAATAAATATAAATTTTTTTTTTATTATTTTTTGATATTTTCAAATGTTATATCCTTTGAAAATATAATAATTTTTATATTTTTTTCAAAAGTGAATTCAATATTTAGTTATAATAATCATTATATTTATATTTCATATAAATTCAATATAAATAATTTTATTGATACATATTCTAATAATGATCAAAAAATAAATTAATAATCTTTTATTAATAAGATAGATATCAATTAAATTATAATTACAAAACCCAAAATGATTCATAAGGAAAACAAAATATATTACTATATAATAAATTTTTGTTTTGAAATTTTTTCTTCTTTTTATAATTGTATCTATATTTTTTGATAAAAAATAATTTATATAAATCATATTTGTCTAACTCATAATTTATATTGTAATTAATATTTAATAAAAATAAACAAATAAATATTTTAAATGAATATTTTAAATTATAATGAAAAAAATAATATTGAGATTTATTATTTATTATTTAGGGTTTACCAGTTTAGAATAATTATCTATTTAGGGTTTTAGAGATTTCAGAGTTATTGACTTAAGTATCTAGGCATTTAGTAGTTAATAGGATTTATTTAAACAATGAAATAACAAAAAAAATATTTTTGATATTTTCTCAAATTTTCAAAGGTTATAACCTTTGAAAATGTGAATACAATATTTAGTAATAAGAATCATTATAATTATATATAATATAAATTAAATATAAAAAATTTTATTGATAGATATGATATCAATTATCAAAAAATAAATTAATATGCTATTATTAATATGATAGATATAAATTAAAGTATAATTGCAAAACTTAAAATTATTAAATTCAAAGTAAAGTTTATTACCAAATGATAATTTTTGTTTTTCAGTTTTTCCTTCTTTTTATAAGCTTATATTTTTTTTGATGAAAAATAAATTATTTAAATTATATTTAAGGTTTACGAGTTTAAAGTTTTAAGTATTTGGGGGCTTTTGTGTTTAGGAGTTTATAGATTTAAGTATTTGGGGGCTTTTGTGTTTAGGAGTTTATAGATTTAAGTGTTTAGGCATTTAGTGGTCTATATGTTTTATTTAAACAATGATATAACAAAAAATTTATCATTATTTTTTTTTTCTAATTTTCGAAGGTTATAACCTTTGAAAATATAAAAATTTCTTAATTTTTTTCAAATGTAAATATAATATTTAGTTATAATAATCTTAATAAATATAAGTCATTTAAATTCAATATAAATAATCACATTGATAGATATTATAATAATGATCAATAAATAAATTAATAAACTTTTATTAATAATATAGATATTTTTTAAAATATATTCGCAAAATCTAAATTTATTCAAAATCAAAGTATACATTACTAAATAATAATTTTTTTAATATTTTGCTTTTTTTATATGTTTATATTATTTTTTTGATTAAAAATAAATTATTTAAATTATATTTGTCGCACTGATAATTTATTTTATAATAGATATTTTTATAAAAATAAACTAATTAATAATTAAAATGAATATCTAAAACTAAAATAAATAGATATTAAAATTAGATTTATTAATTATTATGTATTATATAGCAGTTTAATGGTTTATGTATTTAGGTATTACGGGGTTTAGGTGTTTACTGATTTAATTGTGTATGCATTTAGTGGTTTATAGATTTTATTTAAAAATTATAATAACAAAATATTTATTATTATTATTTTTTTATATTTTAAAAGTCATGACCTTTGAAAATATAATAATTTTTAAATTTTTTTCAAAAGTGAATTTAATATTTAGTTTTAATAATCATTATATTTATATATCATATAAATTCAACATAAACAATTTTAGTGATAAATATTCTAATAATGATCAAAAAATAAATTAATAATCTATTATTAATAAGATAGATATCAATTAAAATATAATTACAAAACATAAAATGATTCATAAGCAAAGTAAAATATATTACTAAATAATAATTTTTTGTTTTCAAATTTTTTTGTATTTTAAAAAGTTTATCTATATTTTTTTGATTAAAAATAATTTACATAAATTATATTTGTCTAACTCATAATTTATTTTTTAATTAATATTTATATAAAAATAAAAAATTAATAATTAAAATAAATATTAAAAATTATAACGAAAAAAAATGAGATTTATTATTTATTATTTATTTTTTAGGGTATACCGGTATAATTTAAGTTATATCTGTCTCACTAATAATTTATTTTGTCATTAATATTTCTATAAAAATAAACTGATAAATAATTAAAATAAAAATTAAAATTATACTGAATAATTAATATAATTTATTTTGTTCCTCTCTCAACTCTAGAATGATTGCTAAAGCTCTAACCAAAATAATAGGAGCTTTTACTTTATCTCTCTTATATCTCATCATATTTGATGTTGAATCACTGGGCTATCTAAGGTAATTTGACTCATGTACTCTAACAGACTAAACCAAAGTAGTACCCCTATGTGTTGAAATAACTAGTTGTTGAGGATGCTATATATATTGAATATTGTAATTTCTTCTAAATTATATCTAATGCACACACTCAAAGCACTTTTTTTAAAACATAATTCACCTCTAAAAAAATAACCACCTTGTAGCCTATTAGAACAAACTAGCCCCAGGGCGGTTTGAGCGGGGCAAGAAGTATGGGCTCTCTTTCAATCAAGAATCAAAAAATTTATTTTATTGGCATTTCTAAGCCCTTTATTTATATCCTCACGGATATGAAAAGTATCATTTTTTTTATATTTAATGAGTTATGTATACAAGTTCACAATACCCAAAAAGTTGTAAATGAATCATATTCAAATGTATAAAAGGTTTTAATCATTGCTCAAAATATTAGTCTTGCATATTGACACTTGAGTTCACAAATCAAAAAAAAATGCCATTGTGATATTTCTAATCCCAAGAATTTTAGCTATAGAAAGTTATAATGAGTAGTACTCAAGCTTTAACTATTTCTAAGGTCATGACTTTTGCTCTTGAGGAATGTCCAAAGTTACAATCATTCCTAGTGCAATGACTTTGCAATATAAAGATAAAATGCATAAGCTATGGTCATATCCAATACTGTGACCCAGTATTATAGTGATTAAATATGTATTCATGATGATTCTTAGTGCCATAACAATATGTTCAACAGAGAGACACAAGTTATGGCATATTCTCATCGATATGATTTTGTGTTCTAGAGACAAAATATACAATCATGACCATTGCTAATGCTTCAATAATCTAAAGCAAGAAAGAGACCGAATCCATAACTCATCCCTTGAGTCATGACTTTGTGTTACATATACAAAAAGATAAAACTGTGATATTCCTAAAAGTTGTGAATTTCAATTTAAATTTAATACTTAGTCATTTCATTATAAAAGTGAAAAACATGAGATTTAAGATTTAGGGTTTATGGGTTAGGGTTATAGTTTATGGTTTAAGGTTTAGGATTTAAAGTTTAGGGTTTGTGGTTTTTTTTTTGTTTTTTTTGGAAAATACACACTCTATTTATCATTTATGCACACAACTTACAAGAGACTAAAAAGCTGTCTAATTTAGCCTAGCCCACCAAATCCTATGCACCTTAATGATTCTATGTATAAAATACATAAAAAACATAATGCCTAATAATTCCAAGCGTACGAATACAATGACCTGGCATTACCAGACTTCAGAGTTGGCATTGAGTCATTATGCGCACTGCGTCCTTTCCATTTGGATTTGTCCAAGCCTTTTGGAGGAACCTGAATGATGCACCATATTAAAACTATGCAAATATAAAATTGTGCATGTATGTGACATGCCTCTTCAAGCATTTGTCTATGTCATTGCTATGCAATGGAATACATTTAAAACTGAATACCCATAAATCCACAAGTCCATATCTACGGCACATAGTCAATTCATTCTCATCTCTGAATTCCACATTCTTATGCTCCAATGATCCTCAAAAGAGTATCTCTTGGGTTAGAATGATTCCTCATCGAGCTCCAAAAAGTGGCTGTATGTTGCACCGACAAAATATAAAAAAATATGCATGCATCGGTGTGCATGTGTGATGAGGTTCATCTCATAGTCTAATTATCTACGCATACAACCAAGCTAGAATACAAGTAAAATTACAAATTTCTATAAAGATGGGTATTATGCTCCTAGGAATCTAGCATCGCCTAATGTGTATTTACAAAATGCATTAGTAGGTCCCATTTACACATTGGTCCAGTTGCCCTCATTGCATGCTACATAGAAAACACACAAGATTGTGTGTGTGAGTATGTCATGATCCATCTCTACAAGTACATGGTGCATACAAAGTCCAAAATACAAATAAGACTACAAACATAAACTACAAGTTTGAATCTTTCGCTCTAGTGTGGATGGTCTGGACTCCATTGCTTAGTGGCCCTGCTTCACGATGCTTCGGATTTTGCTGGCTCTCCAATTAATCATGGATTACCTGCTACTCCTGTTGGGCGACGGTTGGGTGGCCCTCTATGTTGCCTGATAGGGCTAATGGGACCCACTCCTAGCTACTCCTGGGTTTACTGCCAACCACTTTGCTCGCTCTCGTCAGTTGTTTTAATGTTATCATTCTGGCTTGCTAGTGGGGACCTCTACAAGCTGGTGGTCCATACTTCTGGCTGCTTTTTTTTTTGATAAAGTTTGTTTATTATTTATAGCCCTCTCTTTTGGCGGAGGAATACCGGTTGTACAAACTACTTCTACCCTTTACCCTCTTACATCCATTCCCCATTTCTAAAGACTAATAATATAAACTTCCTAGCACTATTGAAATAACGTAAAAACTCTAAGTAAGTCATCGATCTTAACTTTACTCTTTACTAAAATGAGTTTCCTTCTTTTATCTTTCTAGTGCTTCATGGAACATCCTTCATGTTTTTCTGATATCACCCTTTCTATGCTGTATATAACATATTTCATGCATAAAATAACGGGAATATCTCCCACTTTGCAAAATTCCTTTCAACCTTGTTGCACTTATTCTGCCGAAGCTTTCCTCTTCTATCTGTCCTAGTCCTTGACCCTCTTTGTTTACCGATATAGCTTTAGATTCACATCTTGAGAGCCATTTCCAAGCCACTTTGCAGCATCCTGATCATTGCCGACCTTCTAGAGTAGACACTTACCTCTCCTAGAACCTTTTATTTAATACAAACACATGATTCTGTAACTTTCAGACTTCAAAACCCTTTCTACATGATTTAAATGCTGGTAAAAAAACATAACACATGACTTGACAAAATTTTTACAGACTCTTGCTAGTTACAGACTTCTTTTAATTCCAAGGAATATGATTTGATTGCCCCTTTAGTGCTTTCCTGCAAACACAAAAAAACTAGAAACATACCAAAGGAGCAGAAAATTCCAGCCCTTACCTTTTCGTTCCCTCATCTTTGTCTTGTGAGGTGAACCTTGCAGTGACTGTAAAAGAAACAGCAAATGGATTTTCTGGTTGTTTATACCATGAACTTCACTGTTAACCTGTAGAGACAGATACCCCTGCAAAGAAGCTACCACAATTCCACAGCTTATATTATTATACTTTTCTTATTCTATTTTCATATTCTTATAATTTTCTGATTCCCCTTCACAGCAGCTACTGGATTTTCATATTCTATCTTTTCTGTTAATACTACCCTTCCTAAATCTTAAATAAGGGAAGGCCTTCCTATCCAGTTTCGCTATGTCTTTTACTTTTTCTGGCATCGAAACCTCATCGAATTTATGTTCTCCTCTTATCGAACCTAATCTTGCAAGACTATCCGCCAAAGTATTAGCTTTTCTATATATATGTAAGATTGATGCATTAAGCACTTTAATGAGGTTCAAAATAATTTCCATTTCTTCCTCATACCTCCAAAGAATCATTTTTCCACTAACTAAATCTACCAAAAGCATAGAGTCTACTTGAATTTGTATATTTTCTAAATCTAATTTTTTACAGACATTTAATCATATATTCAAAGCTTTTATCTCCTAGTGGAGGGCTGAGAATGCTTCTGTAGCCGATGTAAATGCTTTTATCACATACCCGTTTGAGTCCCTTATTACCCCTCCTCCACCTGCTATACCAGTGTCCCTATTGAAGCTACCATCCGTGTTTAAAGATATTTTACCTTTCGGAGGCCTATTCCAACTTATACTTTTTACCCATCCCTGTTTCGTATTTGTAATAGAGAGGCCCCAGGACATTCCAGCTACCTTATTTAAACAAGAACCATCAACTTTTATAGGGTTTATACTTGATATATTCCTGATTTCTTTAATTATATCTTTTATAATTTCATTTGAATTCATTCTTATGCCCTCAAATTTACTCTTATTACGAGCTTTCCATAGGCACCATATTGCTATATGAGGTAGATTCTGAGTGAGCCAATTTTTGATGTAACTTCTAGGGTTTAGGTTTCCCCAACTCCTATCAATTATTCTATCTTCTTTTTTACTTATTTGTAACTGGTCTCCTAATTCCCTCCAGACTGCTGCAGCGATTCTTCCACTTGAAAGTAGGTGATCCATTGATTCTTCATCTGCAAAGCAACATTCACATCTGGAGGTCATTTTAACACCTTTTCTTTTCACATTAGTGTCCACAAGCAGTGCATTTACCAGAACTTTCCATGCCAGCGAGCACATTTTCAGTGTAATACCTACTCTCCAGGCCCATTTAAATAAAGACTGCACGGGTTTTTTCTTCTTATCAATTCTTTTGCTGACTTTAGCGTAAAATTACCTTGTGGATTAAGGGTCCATTTCCATCCTGATTTATTCAATAATGAGTGAGCATCTACTATTTCCTTTTGTTTTTCCAATGCTTTCCAGCTATTTGATTTCTGCTTAACGCGATTGTGTTCTTGTTCTAGATATTTTGCTCGCATATATTTTGCCCAGAGGGAATCATTTTATTTTATCCTCCACCATCCTTTGCAGTCCCAAGCAGCCACCATGTCCTGTAAATTAATGATGCCTAAACCCGCTTCCGGCTTAGGATGACAGATGTCTTTCCAATTTTTCTAGTGAATTTTCTGCTTTCCGTTTTTTTTCCCCATAGAAAATTTGCCATTTCCATCTCTAGTTTATTTGTAAATTTCGTAGGTGGGTGTATGACTGATATAATATGTACCAGTGTATTTTGAAGAACATGGGAGATTAATGTAATCCTCCCACCAAAACCTAATAGATCTACTTTCCAACCTGCTATTTTCCTTCTCATTTTATCTTGTAAAGGAGTTAGATAATTTTCTTTTAGCCTTCCTTCATATATCGGACAACCTAAATATAGTAAAGAATCTTTTTTATGTTTAAAACCCGTTATGTTTTTAATTTTTTTTACCACTTTTTCCGAATATTTTTTTGCTAACATAAATTGACTTTTATCCTTATTAAGGGCTTGTCTTGTTTCCTTCTCAAATAATTGTAGAAGGTCCATCAGGTTTTTCAATCAAGTTCTATTCGCATTTGTGAAAATGATAATATCATCTACATAAGCTAAACAACTTATTCTCGGAGTGTTTTTTGGTTGTCTAAAGGGGATTATTTTTCCCTCTGACATTCTTTTATTTAAATTAACAATTAAAAATTCTAAGTACATATCAAATAATAAAGGCGATAATGGATCCCCCTGCCTCAAGCTACGTCTAGGTTTGAATTCTTCTCCTTTCATTCCATTTACAATAATTCTAACCCAAACGCTTGTTACACATCTATATATTAAATCAATACATGTTTCAGAGAAACCAAATTTCTTCATGACGAAACATAATGTATGCCATTCTACTCTATCAAATGCCTTAGATAAATCTAGCTTAACTACTAAGTTACTTCCCCTCGTTTTAAATGCTATTTCTTTCATCATTTCTGATGCTAATCTAATATTTTCAATCATTAATCTATTCTTAACAAATCCTATTTGTTCCTGTGATATTATAAATGGTAAAATATTACTAAGTCGATTTTGAATAATTTCAGCAAGGATCTTATAAATTGTATTACATAAACTTATAGGCCTAAAATCCTCACATTTTTGAGGTGATTCTTTTTTGGGGATTAGCACTATGAAAGAATTTGCCCATACCTTAGGAATATCCGTGCCTACAAAAAAACTGGCAATTGCAGGAACCCGATCTTTTATGATGATGAGCCAGTTTAGCTGAAAAAAATAATTATTCCATCCATCTAGCCCTGCTGCACTATCCTTTTCCAGATCAAACACTACCTTTTTAATCTCTTCTTCCTTCGAGATCTTCTCCATCATTTGATTTTGTTCTAGTGAGATGACTGTGTTAATCCCATCCATTAATGAGTTTCCTACTGGGGAGCCTGTCTGCATAGATGGCTTTTAAAAAATTCCTCAAAGAGGGATCCTATCTATTTGTCTTCTTCAACCCATTTTCCCTCATTAGTTTTAATGCCCTTGATTTATATTTTTAAGCCTTTATTTTACACATGTTGTGAAAAAACTTAGTGTTTCTATCTCCATCTTTCAACTATTTAATTTTTGAACACTATTTCCAGTATATTTCCTCCATAAACAACTTAAGCCTCAAGTCTCCTTTAGCCTTATTTAGTTCCTGTCTCTTTACCTCTATGTTATTATTATCGTATTCTAATTCTAGTTTTTCTACTTTTTCCTCTTCTTGCTTTATTATTTGGTTTAGATTTCCGAAGACTTCTTTATTCCATATTTTTAGACATTTTTTTAATCTATGAAGCTTAACCATTAATATTTGCATCGGTTTCCCCATTGCTGGCTCCATCCAGGATTCAGTTACCAGTTTTTCAAAGCCAGGGTGCTTTTCCCACATATTCTGAAATTTAACGTTACCTGATACTCGGTAATTCTTATAGATTGTAATAAGCAATGGGCAATGATCCGAATAGGTTCTATTTAGATGTCTTAGCCCTGTAACCCCATGCAAAGCTACCCACTTAGCATTACACAATACTCTGTCCAGTCTAGCCCAAATTGTGCTTCTTTTACTCTTGTTGTTACACCAAGTGTAACTTGAACCTGTGAAATCTATTTCCATTAATTTCGAGTTTGAGATCACCTCATTAAATTGTGTCATTGCTATTGGATCCGGGGTTTTACCTCCTTTCTTTTCTTGATTGCTCCTGATTATATTAAAATCACCTTCTATGATCTAGGGTGCATTCCTAGATGCGATGTTCTGCATTTCCTCCCACAGTGCTAACCTTGATTTTTTATCATTTTTAGCATATACAACCTATATTATTTCATCTGTTTCTTTATTTATTTTAAAATGTACTACCCGATCTGTATCTTTTAAAATTTCAATGTCCAAATAATTATGCCACATTATCCAGAGTTTACTATTTATATTAGCATATGCATTGTTAAACCCTAGTTTTTGGCTGTAGTTGATTAATTGATCCTTCTGGATCATAGGTTCCGCAATGACTACAAGAGAAATTTTATGAGTTTTTATTAATTATTTTAACCTATTTATCGAAGGATTATTAGCAACCCCTCTTATGTTCCAATAAAGACATTTATCCATTAATTCCTAGCTTAGTTTGGGATCTAGTTGTACACTTAGTCTCATATTTTATGTTTAATTATTTTTTCTTATTCCTTGGGGTTTTAATTGCATTCGAGTTTACTTGTATTTTTTCATAATATTTATCCTGCCACCCAAGCTGCATTGCCATTATTTTTATGGCTTCCTTGGCTTGAGTTCTAGTGAGCTTTGTCCAATCTTCCTCATAAATATCCATATCATTCTTCCCCTTTTCTATATAGAATGCATGTTCCTCTTCTTCTCTACCTATTGCAGGACAACTAAACACCTCTGCATCTTCCTCTGGGAAATCCAAGAGGTCATCCTCTATCCAGTTATAGTCCTCCAATTTTTCTTTTAAAATTATTCTGGTTTTGATTTTCTTGTTCCTCTTCTTTCTACCCTTCACCTCCTCCCATTTTTCTCCCTCCCCTAGCTTATCTCCTTCCTTCATACTTCCGTCATGATATACTCTATTACTAGCCTCTCCCTCTCCTAATAACTTACTCACTTTCTCTCTCATATACTCCCCTTCTACTTCCATTAAACCTGCCTCAATTACAGGTTTTTCTCCAGCCCCTCCCTCCTTCCTAATCCATCTTTCCACCATTCTTTTTCTACCTTCTAACCCTTGCACATTTTCTGATTGTTCTGTACCCATCTTACACACCCCCGATTCGTGCCCAATTCTCTTACATTTTATGCAATAAGCAGGCAGATTTTCGGGAATAACAGGTTGCCAAAACCCATTATTCTGCCCTTCATCTCCATTACCAATCCAGATCAAATTAGGTAGCTGAGTGAGCAGGTTACACTCAACACACACGCGAGCCTTGCTAGGCCTTGTCATAGAAACAGTAGCTTCATCACGAATTATAGGTTTACCCAAACAAGATGAAATTGTATAGAGAGATTGTGAGTTAAACAAATATAATGGGAGATTCGGTAAGGAAAACCATACCGGGGCTAGAGGCGCCTCCTCCAGTGGACTGAACTCCTTCGTCCACCTCAAGAGACGCATAGGAAAGCCGTTAACTTTTCATAGATCCTCTATGCCATAAGCAGTAGAAGTCCTCAATCATAAAACACTGTAGGAAGACGTGCTTCGCATCGTAGTTAGCTAGCTTCACCCTTCCCGTAAGCTTTAACGAGGAGATAAACTGTTGTATATCCTTCGGGCGAGGCCTTCCATGTGAAAACTTACCAATAAGCATATATTCAAAGGGCTCCATGAATTTGTGCATCTCCTCTGTTGAAAAAACAATCGCGGGACTCCCGTGTTTGTTACCGAAGCAGCATGCAGGAGGCGCAGGCTCTCTTAAAATCGATGCAAACGACTTATTGTTTAGTAATAAGTCTTTTTGCTCCATATTTAGCTTGAGAGGAGCTTGATTCGGGCAGCAATGGCGAGATTCTCTCTCTAGGAACGACCTTCAACAATGGCAGTTTCGCACATCAATTCGCACAAACTAGCAGTTTCGCACAGCAATTCGCACAGCAATAAGCATACTTCTGGCTGCTTCCAGGACTTGCTGTCCCCTCTAAATGCTACACCAAAATGGACAATAATATGTGCACGTGTGTATTGTGGTCCATCGCTATGTGTGTGTGTTGCAGCAGTATCAGGGTTTAGGAGTTTAGTAATTTAAGTATTTAGGTATTTTGTTGTTTATAGGTTTTATTTAAATAATTAAATAACAAAAAAATTATTTTTATGATTTTTTCTCATTTTTAAGGTTATAACCATCGAAAATATTATAATTTTTAATTTTTTTCAAATGTTAATACAATATTTAGTTATAATAATCATAAAAATTAAATATCATGTAAATTTAATATAAATAATTTTATTGATCGATATTATAATACTGATCATAAAATAGATTAATAACCTATTATTAATAAGATAGATATTAACAATAATAAGAATTGAAACTCTCAAGTTTTGCTCTCAAGTTCTAGAGAGAGAAACACATTTTTTTAGAGAGAGATACAACAATTAGCATTGTGGAAGAAGCCTAATTCAAGCTATCATGGAGCAATTTGAGCTATTAAGTGATAAAAAATCTTTTGCTCATCAATTTAAAAGGACCGCGCATCAATTTTGTGAGGCTTCGGAAATCCACGGGAAAAAAAACGGAGAACCCTCGATAGAGTTCTCCCCTCTCGACATCGCCATGCTTGCTGCAGCTCACAAATACACAATAGTGGGCAAATTCTCCCATGGGCGTCCTCGCATTGAAGTTATCAGAGCATTCTTCGCTTCACTGAATCTTAAAGGCTTGTCAAAAACCGGTGTTCTGGATGCTAAACACATTCTAATTCAACTATCCACCGAGGAGGATTTTCATAGAGTTTGGCTGAAGGCTGTTTGGTATATCTCGGGCTATCCTATGAGAACCTTCAAATGGACGCCTTCCTTCACACCCAAACATGAGTCACCATTACACTCGGTTTGGTTTCTCTTCCCTATGCTGCCTATACACTTCTTTGATAAGCTCTCCCTCTATCATATAGCTAGTGTAGTCAGCGCAACTCTTCTTCTTGATGGTGCCACTATCATGTTAACAAGACCAAGCGTATCCCGGCTTTGCATAGAAATCAACTTACTGCAACACATTCCTCACCACACATGGATTGGGAGTAAGAACGGAGATGGATTCTAGCAAGAAGTGATCCCATAAAATCTTCCAAGCTACTGCTCCTACTATAATAAATTGGGGCATCCATGTGAGTATTGCTTGGTTAAAAAACACACAATAGACAAACAGAGGTATGTCCCGAGAGCAGAAACAAGTAATAGGAGGGAAGAATATAGGATTAAACCCCCTCAAAATAATGAACAGAGATGTATGGGTCTAATTACAGGAATGGAAATAGTAGAATACATTCCAACTAGGAAGGAAGAGGCTAGAAAAAACAGTAATTATGAGGAAAAGTCTAAAAAAACTTAGAAATAATGGTTATAAACATACTAGCAGAGGATACCAAAGTAGCTAAAAATCATGAATTAATATTAAAAATAGCTGAAATAAACAAAAAATTTAGGAGAGGCAGATTTGAATCCAAAAAAAATGTGTATTGGGAAGAGGAAAGGTCTAGAGGATCCAGGAATTATTTTAGATGAAAATTTAGAGGCCAGAAGCGATTTCATGTTAACTTTAAATGAGGATGATTTTGAATTGATAAAAGCTTCCAAAGATGATTTTGATATTGATAATTTGGAAAATATAACGGAAGATATAGATTGGGCCATGGAGGAAATAAAACTCATGGCATTACAGCTAGGCACGGAATGGAAAAATGAAAAATTAGGAGGTTTCAATTCTTTTAAAAAATCTAGAAATAGGAAAAAATACATAGATAAAACATATGAATCAAAATGCACTACTAGAGCTCGGGCTAAATCCACTTCTAATGTTTAGATTCATCTACTGGAATGTGAGGGGTATTGCAAATCCCTCCTCAATAAAAAGGTTTAAAAAATTGATTCAATTATATAAAACCCCAATAATTATTCTTGTCGAACCCATTGTAAATAAGGATAAACTAGAACACTACAAAAAAGATTTTAGGGTTTGATTACGCATTCTCGAATAAAAATAACAAAATCTGGATTTTCTGGAAAAGCATATTCAATATAATTATCTTATAAGATACTAACCAAATTATTAACTTTTCTTTAGATAATTCCCAAGAGGAGATCATCTCTATTGTCTATGCCAAATATACTAACGAAGGGAGAAAGGAGCTTTGGAATGATATACTTAAAACTGCTAAAATAAACAAACCATGGATAATAGGAGGAGACTTCAATATTATAAGAAAGGCTACCGAGAAAAAAGGGGGCAACCCCCCCAATAAAAAAGCCATAGCACACTTCAATAATACGATAACAGAGGCTAGTTTGTTGGAAGCTAGCTTTTCGGGCACCCAATACACTTGGTGTAATAACTGGAAAGTTAAAGGCACCATATGGGCAAGACTGGATAGAATTCTTCACAATGTCAAATGGCTAGAGGCTTATGGCTCCACAGCCGTTAGACATTTAAATAGAACATGCTCTGATCATAATCCATTATTAATTTCAGTAGAAAAAAATTAACTTAAGAATAAGTCATTTAAATTTCAGATAGAAATATAAATAGTTAGATAGTTACATATTTAGATTGAGAGACATATAGGCATTTAAATAAATAAACAAATAAATAGTTGGACATATAGATATATAGGAAAAATATACAGATAAATAGATAGATAAACTAATTGAAATATAGATAGATAGAAAAATAGAAAAACTAATAGTCTAATAGATATCTAAATAGATAGTTTGATAGATAGAAAAATAGATAGATAGGTAGGTAGATATACATATAGAAAAATAGACTGATAGATATATAGATAGATAGAGAGATAGATAGATAGATAGATAGATAGATAAATTGATAGTTAGACTCATAGACACATAGACAAATAGATAGATAGATAGATGAATAGATATACAAGTAGAAAGAGAGACAAATAGACAGACAGATAGATAGATGAATAAATAGATAGATAGATAGATATATAGATAGATAAATTGATAAATTAATAGATAGATAGACAGACAGATAGATAGAGATACTAATAGATAGATAGATAGATAAATATATATAATGATAGAAAGATAGATTGAATGACAAATAGATAAAATGATAGATAGACACATTGAGATACTAATATATACATAGATATATTAGTCTCTCAATGTGATAAATAGACATTGATGAATGGACAAAAAGTTTGGGAATCTTTTCGTCTATACGCAAAGATAGATTTAAAGATGTTTTTATTATCTATACACTAAAGATAGATAATAAAACTGTCTTATACACTGCATTTCTATCTGGGATATGCCAAATTATATAATCAAAAATCAATCTATCACTAACTATTGTAGATTAATAAAATAGTCTATTTGTTTATCTATTTATATTATTGAACATGATATCAAAGTGAGGGAAATAATAGTGATAATGCCACCACCACCACCATATTTTAGCTAACATGTTGGAGATTGCCCCAAGACACCTGATGTTTTTTAAAGAACAAAAGTAAAAGTATTTGGAGCATGCCATCAATATAAAGCACTACACTGCTTAGACTAGATACAAGTGAAATAAATAATACATAAATTAAAATAGTGCAATAGATATAATGAATATTATATATATTCATCACCTCAAACTTAAAAGAAAATAGAAATTATGATACTCCAGATAATTCTCATTAAAATCTTTGCCAACAATTGTGATAAGAATGGTTATTGCCTCGCCCAGCACGTGCCCAACCCAGAATAGCATGGGTTTGAATCAGGAGAGCCAAGCATGCCCTCATCAGGGCCTGGCCATGGCATCTTGTCCACCTAACAAGGGCTCAGGCCCTAGACCCTAGACCCATGTGGGCCATGTCCCTTGGACAGTGTGTGCAGGTAGCAAGTGCTAAGCATGATGGCATCATTATATTAATATATTATACATAACATAGAAGTGCTAATTGTTATGTGTATCCATATATACACATAATATACTTATTGTGTATTACAATATACAAAATACATATATAATGTATATAGAATGTACATGCAATGTGTATATATACTCATATTGAATATATACATATACACATTGTATATAGATAGAAATTATTGTGTAGACACATGCATACATAATGTAAATACAAAATATATACATACATACCTAGTAATTAGAAAAATTAAAATTATGAATTAAAAAAATTAAATAACATTAAAAAAAATTCTTTAATTTAAAATTATAATTAATACTTATAAAATAAAAAAAATGGTAAAATAATCTTTCAAAATAAAACTAAAACATAAAAAAATTTAAAATCATTAAGTCATAAAAAGATAAAAATTATAATATCATTTTCAATCTAACTATTATGATCTGTACAACTTTAAATTTTATCATATACTTCATCATATGTATTTTGTTGTAATGTAGGAATTTGATCATGTAGTCTCATCTATGTATTATCATAATCTTTCTATCATACCAAATTTTCAATAATATTGATTATACTTTGATTTTCCTATCTAAAATAATATTCACAATCATAAATATGATAGACTTTAATATACAATAAACACAGTAAAGATCAAAAAATCACGAGACATTTTAGATATCACAAAAAAAAATTTATATAATTTTTACAAAGTCAATGCATCTAGATTCTTTATATCCTCTAAAAAATAGAACAATAATTGATGTCTAATTATTTTAACAAATTATTTTTATAGCTCGAACTTATCACTTAACTATAACTTATTTGAATTAACTCTTTATTCAAATCTAGAACAATAAAGATGATAACAAGTTATTGATTTATAATATATGAATACATGAATATATTTATATCTTAAGATAAAAATGACTTAAGTTTATATATTCCATGAATCAAATAACATTAATACATTATTGTACATCCTGACATATTCAATGTTATTTGATGTCTTTTTAAAATGTATATTTAATGAAATCTCATGATTATTTTTTTTGTATTGAATCTATTTAGTTTTAATGATATTATAAAACTTTTTAATAATATATGATGTGCTTTCAATGAGCAATATTCAATGATTCTCTTGGTATTACTTGAGAAGGATTGAATATGTTTGGTAGCATTTGATGACAATTCCATGTTTTTTAATCACATTCAAATTTTATTAATGATACGTCTTTTTATTATTGCATATGATTTTTTTTGATCAATTTCAATCATTTTCAATAAATATGTAAGATATGTTAACATATTTTTTATACTTCATGATTAAATTATATGTGTTGGTCTTACAAAATTAAAACATATATCAAATAATTTGAAATAGAAAATTCATAAGAAATAATTAAAAAAAATTAAACAATAAAATAAAATACAAACTAATAACACTTAAGATTTGAATGATAAAAAAATGAAAACAAAACTATTTTATAAATGTGCAAGAGGAGCTCTCAAATGAAAAAACAAGCAATATGAATCTTCACCCACCCATAGTTGACTTTTCCCTACATATCAATGATCTTCAATTTTATTTGTTGGATTTTTATACAAATTGATAATTTTCAATAATATTAAATAATATCAAACATTTTTTTTATAATATATGAGTTTAAATGATATATGATTTATTTTGATATATGTTAACATTAGTTTGATGACACTTGATTTTTTTTTATTATAATTCCAAAACAAATCATTGATATTTGACATCATAAAATCAATCATACTCCATCAAAATAGAAATATAGATATTTTTATATGTGTCCACAAATTATTGTTCATTTTGAATATGAGAAAAAACTCTTGTTACACTTGCTAGTAAAAAGTTAAACAACGTACACTTTTAATAATTTTAATAAGGTATATAAAACTAAAATATGAACATCTAAAATTTTTAAAAAATAAAAAAATATTCAAAAATAATTGAAGTATAAAAAGTTGTCTTAAAACGATTTGAAAATAAATCACCAATATATAAAAAATAAAAAAATATATAAAATGATAAAAATCATGAATATTTATCACATTTCAAACAAAATTGTTAAAAAGATTAGATTTTCATGACATTACATGGAAAACTTTTAGTGTCGATCAAAAATATTCTAACAAATATGAAGTAATTATCTTTGAAAATATATCAATAAGTATTATCCCACCATCAAATGTATTGGATAATGTTCAAGATTCCTTCAATCACCACTTACATTGCAAAACATCATCATAAAACTAAATTAATATACATTGGTTATATATATATATATATATATATATATATATATTACAAATTCAATGCATTTATACACACACACACACACACATAACATCATATGTATATATGCATATGCATATATGTATGCAAATCTATAAATATATATAGATATATTGATGTTATTATATATGATGTATATATTTATATGTGGATTTTATAAATGATATACATGTACATATAAATTTACATATATGTGATAAAGGAGATCTTAAATCATGATTGAATGAAAAAATAATTACTTGCTTGTTTAATTTATAGTATTACATATATTTTTATGCGCTAAGAAGGCAACGAATAGAAAATAAAATTTAGAAATAAAGGACATAATTTTGATCCAAAGATCATTTCCTGATTATGATTCTAGAAAAATAAAAAATATAAAGAGATATTTTAGTAAAATGAAGAATGTTGCTAGCGATAGTCATCTCTTAAAATATTTCTTTGCTAGATCTTTCTCTATTTGGTTTTATTTGTAGTGTGTTCATTTTCACTCCCCTTCAAGCATGGCAATGCAACAGAATGAGTGCTAAACTTGTGTTGAAAGTCATTAAATAAAAGGTATTGAAAACTTTCATGAAAATATCAACAATTTTTTTGAGGATAATGATGGAGTTAAAAAATGTTGAACATGACATTTTCATGAATAAAATGGTAGTCAATTTCAATGTATTTGATGCAAGCATGAAACATATGATTGTGTAATAAGTGAATAACATTTTGTTTGCCACAAAGGAGGAGAGGTTGATGTTTGGTTTGAATTCCAATGTCATGGAGAAGATATTGGAGTCACATGAGATCAGTAATAGTAGTAACCATAGTGCAATATTATGTTTATGCACTAGAGTGGGAGATGGTAGGTTAATTTTTGGAACCAAAATTGATGTATTTTCATGAATAATATGATAGTTAATTTCAATGTGTTTGATGCAAGCATGAAAAATATGATTATGTAATAAGTGTGAATAACATTTTGATTATCATGAAGAAAGAGAGGGTGATGTTCGAGTTGAATGTCAATGTCATGAAGAAGATATTGGAGTCATATGATATTAGTAATAATAGTGACCATGGTGTGATATTATACTTATGCACTAGAATGGGAGATATTAGGTTACTTATTTGAAGCAAAATTAATGTATTTTGATTCAAGAAAGATGCAAAAACTAAAAGTAATTTGTTGAGTTAAAAGGATGACTTACCTAATCTACATTACAAAAGGCATAAAAAGTAAGTGAACTTTATTATAAATATTTCAAACCACATGTGAGGGTTTCCTTGATGCAACTAAGGATGTGTTTGACTACATGAAAGTCCATGGTTGGATTTTGGAAGTGTTGACTGACTAAGTTTACAGCATAACTATGATCAAGGCGAGTTAATATGAGACATTGAAGGGACCCACAAAGTCATTGGTAAGTTATAAGTTTAGTGAGATGCTCATTATCTGGAAGAGGAGTAGGTTTGTAGACAATGAGGGACTTTGTTTTTGTAGCATCAAGTATGTTTGTTTTAACTAACAGGTCATGTGCATATTTAATTTGACTAAAAAAAGAGGCATCAAAAAATATTTAACCTCTATCCCCATAAAATAATTGAGATTGCATAAATACTTCAAAGAGAAATCATCATTTAGTCAAGTAATGAGTTAAGATATAAAAAAGTGGTCATTACTAATACGAATTATATCATCAATGTAAACAAGAAAGAGGACAAGATAAGTAAGTGTGATGAATGAATAAAGAGTTATCAGCTTGACTGAATATAAAACAAAAAAAAGATTTTCGACAAAATTTAGCAACCCAAGCACAAGGGGCTTGTTTAAGGCCATATATAGACTTATGTAGAAGACAAACATAATGTAGGCAGATTGTTCTGACAAAACTAGGAGATTATTACATGAAAATCTTCTCAAAGAGATAACCAATTAGAAAAATATTCTTGACAATAGAGAGGATGAGATGACTAGTGGTAGCCATGAAGGGCTAAATGTTTCACCAAAATCAAGTCTAGGAATTTGGGAAAATATCTTAGCAACTAAACATGCTTTAAAGAAATCAATCATATCATATTCTTTGAATTTGGTGTAATATACCATTTTTTGCCAATAACATTAACATTAGAAGGTTTGGACACTAAAGTCCTAAGTGTTATTAGCATGAATAGTAGCAAGTTCTTCTTGCATGGAAGCTATGCTGATGGAGAACCTTGAGAGTATTTTTTTAGTGTCTTAGGATCATTGCTAACAATAAAGACAATTCTTGAAAACTATTCATCTTGATTAGAAAAAGTTGTAATGGAAAGATTATGAAAGAAAGATATCTCATTTTTTATATAGAGAAAACAAATCTCATTAATGACTACGTGTTGAGAAATGTTAATCTAATTTGATGGTAGATCAAGACATCTATAAAATCCATGTAAAAAATTATATCATACGAAAGAACAAGGTACAACCTTTTTTGAAGATTTGTGCATGTTAGAGGTTTTTAAATAAATAATGAATAGTATACCAAAAACACATAAGATATAGTAACTTGGATGGTAACCAAATAATTTAAAATATTGATAATTTTTACCAATAGAAATATATGTAGTCTATTAATAATATATGACATAAGTAGCAATTAAGAATGTATCAACTAGATTTTAAAGGGACATTATCATGAAAAACAAGGGTAAAACTTATTTCTACAATATGTCAATATTTTATCTCAGCTAATCACCTAATCCATTTTGTTCATGGGTATGTAAATATGATATTTATTTTATCCCAAATTGAAGCAAATGATTTGAAAAATTACTTGAAGAAAACTCATCTCTTCCATCATATTACAATGTTTATATCAAAACGTTTTTCACAAACATTTGAAAATTTAGAAAACATGGGTAAAAATTAGATTTGTAGCTTAAAGGATATACACATATGTATTGGATAAAATCATCAATAAAAATAACATTATATAAAAATTTATGGGTAGAAAAAAGAAGTATTATGCCAAATATATCACTGTGAATTTTGTCAAGATGAAAACTTATAGTAGTTTTTGATTTATTAAATAAACCTTTGTGGTAGTTTCCAATTTGATAATTAGTGCAAGGAATATCATTAACTATCCAATTGGAAATAGTAATAACCTTTTTATTCTCTAAATTCATTTAAAAGACATAATTAGGATGCACTAAATGAGCATAACAAATTTTTGAATATATTACTTGAGATTTTGTAATAATATAAGTTTCACTTTTTTCATGTTAAAGGATAAAAAGAATTCTTATCTATGATAATTTTTCATTATCTACTATATGGAATCCTTGATAACAAAAATAGAAAAAGTTTAATTCAAATAACAAACATTGTCATGAATAAGTTGACTAATAGATAATAAATTATTTTTTATCTCAAGAACTACTAAAACATATTTAAAATTTAATTTATCATGATGAATGTTAAGAGATACATTACCAGTATAGTAAGTAATTAGTAATGCTTCTCTATCTCCAACAAGAATGTGATCATTACCAAAATAAGGTTTCAAAGTTTTTTATTTTATTCACATTTGAGGATACTCAGCTTTGTGAACAACTGAATTTTAACTCATAATTTTCCAAGGGAATCCATCTAGGTGAAGATGGCATGCTCAAGGATGTGAATTTTAACTTATTATAACTTAGATTACCTAGAACTTTTTGAGTTATGTGGAAATAAGAGTAAGTAATAATTTGTAATAATTTTTCCTATCCTCCCCCTATTTTTTTTACAAATTATACTTTTAGCTTATTTAATGCTCCTAGTAGATTGAATAATCTAATCTTATATAATAATAATAATGACTTTCCAAAATGAGATATCATCTCGAGAGGAGATATTCCAAATATCATATGAGGCAAGATAGTAATGATGGATCCAATGGATCTATAATGAATCCTATTTATTATTGATACACAATAGTTTCTTAATGAAAAAAAATTATTCTTTAGGTTGATCAAAAGAAGACCCAACCCACTATGAGAAATACGTTTACAAACCATGCTCGATGAGATCCTGTGCCTATATATATCTCTCTATGGTTGGGAAGCTCTATAAAAATCTTCTACACAAGTTATCAATGGAAATGACAATATCCTAAGGGATGAGGAAGAGTAAAAACTAGTATCCTCAATTCCTTGGATGATAAAATCCAACAACTCTATCCTCTTTGTGACAGACAATAGATTTTCAGCCCATGGTTGTATTATAGAAGAGATCTCATGGACTAGAGAAGAATTGTGAAGTGATCGATCTACTTGATGATTATGAAACTCCCATAAATATAAAAGGAAGTTTGATGTGTGAGAAATAAGAATTATTAATGATCAATTCATGGTGCTCAAAGTTTTATCCCTCCAAATAAGATGTTCAATTTGGAAGGATTACCTTGCAGTCCTGATGGTTCAGAATATTATTGGACACTATCTAATAAGGAATGAATAGAAGATCATTCTCTTTTTGAAAAAAAAAAGATAAAGATTATCTACATACATAAGATGATAAATTTATTGTTTAGTATGTCATGGATGGAACAAAAAAATAGTATCTAGTAGTATAATTAATTAGTTTTGATAGGTATACCATAGCAATAATAAAGATGTGGGGAGATAGTGGATCATCATAAGTCAAACATTTTCTTTTCTGAAAAATACCCATGCATATGCCCATTTATCATTATGGAATAGCTGGTTGGTGTAATACACAGATAAAAAATATTGATGATCTTGTTTGGGAAGCCTAGTGCATGCAACATCTTAGTTATGAATATCCAATTTACCATGTCAAAGATCTTTTGCAGGTCTATCTTGATAAAATACCTACGAGATATACCCTTCCTTGTATATCTCCTAATTAGATGTTGAGCAAGAAGAAAATTATTCATTATTAACCATCCTTAGTATACCAAAGTTTGGTCAATAAAAGCATTAACTATAGACTTCTTTATGAAATTATTAGTTTAAATATGATCTTGTTAATGACATTACAACAAGAAATCAATCTATAATCTTTAATAGTAGATGCATGAAAAGATTTAAGAATTAAAACAATACATGCATTATTGATATGTTCCAATATTTTGCCATTAATAATAAATGCTTATCATGCATTAGTAACATCTTGTCTAATATAATTCCTTGAGTGTTTACAAAATTTCGAGGAAACCCCATCAGACCCTAGGGATTTTAAATCCTCAGTATTAAAATGCGTCATTTCTATATGTTCAAGGGTAAAGACAATTTCCTATATGTTCAAGGGTAAAGATCATTCCAAACTTTACTACGTCCACCTAGATAAGAGGGGGACTATATGTAGTCCCAAAAATATTTTGAATATTATTTGTGAATTTTAATGTCACTCCTCCCAAAGAGCTAGTAGGGTCCCCATTTCCATTGATGATAGAGACGATATAATTATTTTACAACCTCAAGTTAATCATGGCATGAAATGTAATGCCCAAAAAAATTGATTTGGACAAATAAATAAGATAAATGTTGGGTTAAGCCAAACTTGGGGTTTTCTAAAAAATTAAGAAATGATTAAATGATAATTAATAAATATTAAATGATATATGATTATATGGATAAATGTCAAGTGCAAATGAATATGTAAATATATAATTGAGTATTATATGTTAAATAAGAAATTGACCAAACCCAAAAAATTAACTAATAGAAAAAGGGCAAAATATAAATTTGGTAAATGAGGACCTAAGGGTCATATATGAATATATTTATATGCCTAAGAATGATTATGAGAAACTTGAAATGAAAATAAACTAAAATATGCGCTATATAATATTCATATATTTTCATTATATATGAATATATTATGAGAAACTTGTTATATCTAGACATATATAAGATATAGAATATATATGTCTAAAAAGTAAAATTAACTCATATTAAATAAACCAACCTATCACTTAAATCTAACTTATTTGAATTAAAAACTTATCATCTTCAAATACTTCATGATCATAATTTCATTAAAAAAATACGTATTTTCTTAATATTTAAATAAATTTTTTTATTAATCATAAATTATACTTTTTTATTCTTATAGCTAATTAATTTCTAATCTAAATGTAATAAGTTTGTATAGTTATGAATATAATAAGATACAATTATTTATCATTATATGTTATTATACATATAGTATATATAGTTATATATATAATTAAATTTATAGTTATATATAGATATATTCATACAAGTAATCATATTTAGTTGTACATAAATATATACAAAGTTATAAACAAATAAATAGATTTACATATATGTATACATAATTACAAATATAGTTGTATATAATTATATAAAATTTTATAAAGTTATACAAATATTTATATTTAGGTTTACACATATAGTTTAGTAGCAAATATAACAGATGAAGAGTTTTAGATTACTACAAACATTGCAAATTATTGATTTAATCCAAACAATGTTAAATTCTACTTCCCTGAAAACTCTATCTCTTGATTTTGTAAACCTTAATCTCATTAATATATATAATTCTATAATATATATCTACATATATACTGATATATATTTACATATACAAATATAGCAGTATATATGTATTCAATGGTATATATGTATTTGTACATATATACTTGTATGTATGTACAAGTATTTATATGTACATATATACTTAGTAAATGTGCATATACACTACAATGTATATGCACATATATACACTACAGTATATATGTACATGTATATACATTTACACTGAAGTGTATATGTATAAATATGTACATATATACTTGTAAATACTTATACATATATACCACTATATATGTATATGTACATACAATATATGTAGATTTACACTGTAGTGTACATGTCATATATACTCAATCAAGTTCCACGTGTAAAATCACTTGGCAACTCAATGAATGTTTTCATGTAGATAACAAGTGAATAAGCAAAGCACAAACTAGATGATAAGCAATATTAAATAGAAATGCATAATAGTCTATTGAAGTTCATAATTTATCCATGAAAGAAACATAATAGCGAACCTAATATGATTACAAGTTTCAAATTTTATGAATAATTTTTAGCATTCATTAGTTTATTAAGGAAAAAGAAGGCAGTATGTGAAGGCTTTCATCCAAATCATACCTGATTTTTGACTCTGGTTTGCATTGATCCATAGCTCTAATACCTCATTTTAAGCAGCAGCAAACTCTTTAGATTTGTATAATTTCATTACCAACTCATGTAGCTTTCCCCGAGTGTACCCAATGAACTGAGGGTGAAAATTATTAAATAAATTGGAGCTTAAATTATTCTCAATATTATAGGAACATTGTGATATGATTACAAGTTTCAAATTTTATGAATATTTTATTAGCATTCATTAGTTTTATAAGGAAAAAAAAGTAACACATGATAACTATCATCTAAATCATACCTGATTTCTAATACTATTTTGCATTGATCCATAGCTCCATGTAATTATAAGTAGTTATAAATAAATGTATACCAAATTATAAACAAATATATAGATTTACATATAAGTATAAGAAGTTAAAAATATAATTATATTTAATTATATATTGTTTTAATTGCTTTTACAAATATTTATATATAGTTATACACATATAATTAGACATGATGTTGTATGTTGTTATACATGTAATTATAAATATAGTTACATGTGGTGATACATATAGTTACACATATCGTTATACTTATATTTATACAAGTAAGTATATATATTTATTCATATAATTTTATATATTTATACATATAGATATGTATAGGTATAGATATACTAAAATACATTTTAGTATATTAATATATACAAATGTATATTAAATATATGTAGTAAATTATATATTTAAATAAAATTATGTATAAAGCTTTTATAGTTATACATATAATAAGATACAATTATATATAGTTATATGTTATTATACATATAGTATATATAGATATAAATATTTTTATATAGTTAAACATATAGTTATATATAGATATATTCATACAAATAATTATACATAATTATATAAAGTTATAAATAAATATTTAGATTTACATATATGTATAAATAGTAACAAATATAATTATATTTAATTATATAGAGTGTTATATAGTTATACAAATATTTATATATAGTTATACAAATATTTATATATAGTTATACAAATATTGGTATATAGTTATACACATATAGTTAAACATAATGTTGTATGTTATTATACATGTAATTATAAATATAGTTAAATGTGGTTATACATTTAGTTACACATATAGTTATACTTATATTAATACATGTAGGTATGTATATATATATATATTTTATGTAATTTTCTATATGTATACATATAGTTATCTATAGGTATATAGATGGTAGAATACATTTTTATATACTAATATATAAAAATGTATATTAAATATAAGTTGTTAATTATATTTTTAAATATAATAATGTATAATATTTTATAGTTATGCATATAGTCAAAGACAATTATTTATAGTTATATGTTATTATACCCATGGGATACAATGGCAAAAAGACACAAAACAGAAAACAAACAAGTTCAGCATACAACAAATTAGAACAAAGTAAATGTGGTCTTGTATTTTAGGCATTCAATATATAAATATAAATACAATTTGAATCCCCTAGAAATAGATGATGTCATCCACATAATAGAACAAAACGCAAGCAAAATAGGCAAAGATTACGTCTACATCTAGTTATGTCAATAAAGTTTGTCTCATCATGCTAAAATTAATTATGACTTGCTGGAAATGTAATTGGAAAGCCATTCAAGACCCTCATAGAGGCCCTCTCCAGAGGTAGCACATGTGCTCTGAATGTGCCAATGGCCTTGGAAAAGAGAATGAAGTCCTAGCTTGTTAGTAATTTCAACTGCATTCAACGCATTTGGAAGATCTTGCTTATTGGCAAACACCAGCAAAACTACATCTCGAAGCTTTTCCTCGTTTAGCACCCTATGCAACTCATCTCTGGCTTCAACAACTCGATCTCTGTCATTGTTGTCCATCACAAATATGAAACTTTGGGTATTCTAGAAGTAATCTCTCTAGAAAGGGTGAATCTTGTCTCGACTCCCAACATATCACACAGTGAAATTGATGTTTTTGTATCCAACATATCCAACAGTCTCTACATTGAAGACAATAGTAGGAATTGTGGTGACAATTTCACCAAGCTTCAACTTATACAGAATGGTTGTCTTACCACCAGCATCAAGACCTAGCATCAAAATCCTTATCTCCTTGTTGGTAAATAGCCTGCTGAATAGCTTTGTGAACATAAACCCAATTTTTTCCACTAAAACTCAATCCCTTTATTGTATGGTAGTAAAGAGTTCTGATGAGAGAAACAAACAAAATCAATAGACCTCAAGAGATGGTCACCAGAGAGGGAGGTCAACCTTTATATGTTTTTATACCTTTAGTATATATAATTAAAAAAAGAGTAATATATAGTTAAACATATAATTCTATATAGAAATATTCACAAGTAGTTATAAGTAACTATACATAAATATATACAAAGTTATGAATAAATATATAGATTTAATTATATGAATACATATATGTATTCATAGATACAAATAATGTTTTATTTAATTATATAGAGTGTTACATAGTTATACAAATATTTATATATAGTTATACACATATAGTTATAAATATGTATATAGTTAAAGATATAGTTATATATAACATTTTTATAGTTATCCATATAGTAAAATACAATTATATATTGTTATATATTATTATACATATGATATATTTTCTTAAAAATATAGTATTATAGAATTACTCATATAGTTATATAATATTATATAGTTAAAAAATAGTTATATATAGTTATTAATATAGTTATAAAAATAGTTTGCATAGTTACAAATATAGTTAAATATAATTATGAAGAGTTTTATATAATTATACAAATATTTATAAATAGATATAATATACTATGATAACGACACACTCTCAATTGCCAAATTGAATTACACCACTATAGAGAAAGAACTTGTATCAACAATCTTTTATTTTGGCAAGTTAATATCATATTTAGTGGGAACCAACGTCATAGTCTATACTAAATATTCTATAATTAAATATCTCATAGAAAAGAAAGATGTCAGGCCTAAATTGATTTGATGGATTTTATTATTAAAATAGTTTGAACTAGAGATATTAGATAAGAAATTACATATAATCAAAAATGAAAATAGTTTATCATGACTAGAAAAAGAAGATTGAAGAGTTGTTGAAGTAGATATTAGATAGATTTTTTTATTTAAACGAATTATAGTATTGAATGAAAATGTAACTCCATAGTATGTAGTATTGAATGAATCTTATCATTGCAAGTAGTACTCTAATCAAATTTTGAGGCAAAGTATTATATATGGGAGATTAATAGTATCTTACAATAATGTCACTTTTTGCATCTATTCTAACAAATTTGTGAAACATGTTAATATTTATGTGCTCAAGTAATTTTCTTCTCAATATTAATGTTGATATTTATATAGATATGCATTAATATATATGTGCATATACACTACCCTGCACACACACACATTTATACATCCATATACATTACTATACCTTATATATATGCATACACACCCCTGTACTATTGTTTATATTCACACATGTATCTAAATTTTCAAAGTAGTGTGTATATACCTGTATGCATGCAATACTACTATACATCCACACAAACACACACATATACCTATATACATGAAACTATTATATATATATATATATATATGTGTGTGTGTGTGTGTGTGTGTGTGCGCGCGTGTGTGTGTGCATGTGTGCGTGTGTGCGTGCGTGTGTATGTGTGTGTAAATGTATTTAAAATTTTTTGATTTTGAAAATTTTATTAAAATAAAATATTATATATTATACACAATTTATAAAATATTGTAAATTCTTTATATTTAAAACAAATATATGTGTGTGTATGCATGTGTGTGCGTGTGTGTGCGCGTGCATGCGTGTGTGTGTGTGTGTGTGAAACATATTAATGCGTAAAATGAAATTATGAATTAAATATATGAGCTTCTATTTTATTCAAATAGTTGTCTTTTTAATATTTATATTAAAATAACTACCATTATAATCATATTAAAAATTGAAGTTGACATATTTGTAAATTATTTTGTTTTTACAATTATATTAAAAATGAAAATATAGTTCATAAATAGATAATATTAAAAATGAAGTTGACATATTTGCTATATAATTTTTTTATTAAAATATTAATGTCTATGATAAATTTGTACACACTATTTATTGTTATTAATAAATTTTTAGAAACTTTAATATTCAAACAAATATAATATAGTGCAAATAAATACATGCCTTTAATGTTTTGTAAAAAATCAATTATTTTTTTAATTATGTTAAAATAAAATAGATTACCATATAAATATATTAGTATTTATACCTTTAAAAAAATTATTTAAATTTTTTTTTTCAAATTGAATACATGACATTGTTTTTTTTTGTAATTAATAGATACATTTCAACATTGATTATTTATAATAAATAAAACATATTGCATATTATGATGTGCAAATTTTATTTTGTAAATAAATTTTATTATTTATTTTGAAATTTACAACATGAATTTTAACAAATGAACATTTTATAAGAAATCAATTTTAGTTAAATGATATTAAGTGAAACAAAAATACTACTCTAAACATATTAAATCATAATGAGTTATAAAAACATATAAAAATACAATAAAATACATTAAAGGTTGAAAAAATTAAATTTAAGTTCCAAAAATAAATGGGGAAATAATAAAGTTTTATACAATATTCAAAAAAAAATATGTATGAATGAGAAGAATGATATGAATGGATATTATGTTTCTGAAACATGTAGTTATACATGTTATAGATGTAGTTATATATATTTTTTCATGTAATTATATATATTTAGATGTTTGGCTATGTGTAGGTATTGATGTAGATAAATACATATATATATATATATATATAGTAATATGTTGATATACATATTGTTAAATACATTTATATATAGTTATATATAAATGTATAAATCTTTATACATTTAAGTTCCTCAAATCAATAACTGTATTTAAACATAACTATACATCAATATGCACGTGTGATATAATTCAAATTTCTTATATAAGTGTATTTTACTATATCTATCACTATAAAAGTAGTATACATAAACATAACTATATATAAATATAACAACATATAATTAATACACGCACACACACACACACAATCATATATATATATATGTTTGTATGTATGTATGTATGTATGTATGTCTGATGAGCTGGATATCTTATATATTTTAATCCAGTATGATTCATATTGATAGTCAAAGCTAGGGTAATTTAATGGAGCCTATGCGGCATTTAATTAAACATAGTAATTAAAGTATAGTCTATATATACCTGTATTTAAATGTCTTGTAAATTAGTAACAATATACATAAAGCCTATTACATTTTTATTTGAACTAATTGAAAACTAGTCAATAAATGTTTACAAATATAATGTGACTATACTTTAAATTTATAGATATTAAATACACGCTTACATTTTTATAAGAGTGTGTGTTTTTGCCTATACATAAAGCCATGTATAAAATATAGTTTACAGATATTAATTTAATTATACTTATTGGGTAGGCACTGCATAATGGAATAATAGATATTTTCATAAAGCAAATTTATTAAACATGTTTTTCATAATGATGCCTTACAAATTTTAAATATACATTATTAAAAGCTTATCATAAAGTCAGAATAACTTTATTTGTGTAAAATAAGTATATAATGTTATTTGTATAATACTAATTATATTTGAAATACACGACATGTATGTATCATATATTGAATTATGATAGATATATATATATATATATGTATGTATGTATGTATGTATATTAAATATATGTTGTTATATTTATATTTAGTTATGTTTATGTATACTATTTTTATAGTTATAGTTATAGTAAAATACACTTATATAAAAAATTTGAATTATTTCACACATGCATATTGATGTTTATGTATACTATTTATATATAGCTATGTACATTGATGTAGATATCAAGTCGGCATACCCATTCTGCCCCATCAACAGCCACATAATGAGAATGAATTATATTACAAATGAATGAAGTATGTATACAAATAATTTTATATAAGCAATCCAAGCATACCGTGGTGATTAAAGAAGAAGAATTTCAGGAAAAAAATAATAGAATCAAAATGCACACTCTTGCATTAAGATAATAGATGAAGAATTAGGGTAGAAAATGTACCTCAAATCAATAATAAATTCTCGTTTACTCTCCGATTAGGGTTTGATGAATCGGTGTCGAGAGATAGAGGTGGATTGCATGGGACTTAGGTGATGTCTCTAGTGTCTCGACAACAAATGTTTAGCCAAAATAAAATTGCTAAAATTACCAAAATTATTAAAATTACCAAAATTATTAAAATTATCAAAATGTTTTTCATTATAAAAACATTAAATAAACAATAAAAATATAAAATACAAAAAGACTCATTTTGTTTATTTATTATCAAAATATTTCCAACAAAATTCATGTGCGTGTAGCAGGTACACATGAAAAACAAACACCATACAATTTTTTATTATAAAATTATTTAAACACTAAATATATAAATAATTTCAAAAAATAAATGTTTACCCTTAAAAAAAATCAAATAGCTACAAAATTTACAAACTTCATATAATAAAATATACATGAAAAGATATTTTGTCATATAATCACTCTCCTAAGAGTTATTAAATACTCTTTATTAAAAAATATATAAATATATATATTTTATGATTATAAATTTTTAAGAAATCATATTAATTTTTATGAAGATAATATAAAATAATTTTAAAGGCATAAAATTTCATATTATTTGATATCATTTTTATATTTTAAAATTCTAAAAATTACTTAAAGTTAGAAGATAATTAAAAAAAGTTATATTTATTATTTTAATAAAAGCTAAATATTAAAAGCTAATAGTAAAATGATTACTCAATTGTTTAATTCATATAAATTTTAGTAGGGGTAAACATCTATGTATTTATTTTCTTTTAAATTTACTAAAAAAATTTAAATTTGTATTATAATACAAGATTTTCAAATTTTGAAGTAATTGTTTTTTATAAAGTTTCCTATAATCATATAATTTTTTTATACTTATAATAATATTAATATTTACTATTTTATTCATCAATTCAGATATTTTTGTAAATATTTTATATTTAATCATACAAAATATTATTTAACCTTTATATTAGTAGAAATTTTAATGTATATTCATTTATTTTTTAAAATATCTTAAAAAATTTTTATAATTATAGAATTAATTATTTAATCTTACTGTAATACAAATTTTTAAGTTTCTTAATTAAAAATTTTTAAAAAAATTTTGCATACTTTTTTAAAAAATTAATACATCATAAAATAGTTATTTTAGTCCATATTAATATAATTTTTTTTATTTTTAAAATTTTTTATTTTAATATCCTACTAATTATAATTTTATGGGGAATATGCTTCTTTCAAAGATCACTCATCTATAGACCATTAACATATATTTGATAAACTAAATTAAATAAAATATAAAAACTAAAAATAAATTAAAAAAATTAAATAATTAAAGATTGGCTAGGGAAATGCCAAAGCTAAATCCATCGCTATGTTCGGAATTTAATTAGTGAGGAAAGTTCAGTCACTAAATCTATCGCTATATTTCAGATTTAATTAACTAGGAAAGTTTCGTCGCTTAATCTGTCGCTTAATCCATCGATATATTTTTGATTTAATTTGCTAGAGAAATTTCATCACTAAAATCCATCGCAATATTCTGGAAATAATTGGCTAGGGAAGTTCTCTCGCTAAAATCTGTAGCTATATTTAGTATGTAATTAGCAAGTGAAATTCTGTCGCTAAAAGCACAACTATATTTTGGGATGTAATTAGCTAGGAAAATTATGTTGCTAAAATCCATCGCTATGATCTAGATGTAATTATCTAGGAAATTTCATGGCTAAAATCTTCGCTATGTTCTGTATGTAATTATCTAGGGAAATTTAGTCGCTAAATTCGTCACTAAATTCTATATTTTATTAACTAGAGGAAATTTCGTCGCTAAAGATGTCGCTATATTCCACATTTTATTAGCTAGGAAAATTCCATCGCTAATCCATTGCTAAATTCCCTCGCTTTCTTTGAGCAGAATTTATGAAAATATTTTGTCGCTAATCCATTGCTAAATTCCCTGCTTTTCTCAAGCGGAATTTATGAAAATATTTTGTCGCTAATTCATCGCTAATCCGTTGCTAAATTCCTTCACTTTTTTTGAGCAGAGTTTACGAAAATATTCTGTCGCTAATTTGTCGCTAATTCGTTGCTAAATTTCCCTACTTTTCATGAGAAGAAATTACGAAAATATACAATCACTAATCCATCGCTAATCCGTTGCAGATTTTTATATCGGTGAAAAAACATAAATCCCTTGCTATTCCCTAGCTAATCTCTCACAATTTAGCTAGGGATTGATCCCTAGCAAAATTTCCTAGCTTAATGCATATTTTCATGTAGTGCTATATTTCAATCATTCTATCTAACTAACTATATATCTATCTTTGTTTCTATTTATCTTCCTATCCATCTATCTCTGTATCTATATTTCTATCTATCTAACTATCTATATATCTATTTGTCTATATATCTACCTATCTATCTATCTATTTATTTTCAATTTGTCTATCATTCTATCTTTTTATCAATCAATCTATCAACTAACTATCTATCAATCAATAAATCTATCTATCTATATGCATACCTATCTATCTTTATTTATATCTATATGGATATCTTTCTATCTATTTATATGTCTATCTGACTATCTATCTATATGTCATTTAAATAAATAACATATTTAGATTAATTGATATCTATCTTTCTATCTATCTGACTATCTATCTATATATTTCTATCTGTTTATATATCTATCTTTGTAAAACCCATGCAATCATGGGTTTTACATCATGATTTTATCAATACGATCAAAAATTCATGGATTCAAGAGATAACAGGTAACCCTGCTCAAATCTGGAATAAAAAATTAGAAAGGCCAAAAAACAGTTAATTTTATGGAATAGAGATTCCTTCGGTAACATCACCAAAAATATTATAGAAGCAGAAAAGATAGTTGAAAAAAATGAGCTAGAATATGAAATTCTTCAAAATTCAGAAAGTAGAAAAGAACTAAATAAAGCACAGGCTTATCTAAAATTAAAATTGCTAATGGATGAAGTATTCTGGAAACAAAAAGCTAAAATTAAATGGATAAAAGGAGATAAAAATACGAAGTTTTTCCAGAAAATAGTCAAAATCAAATCCCAAAAACAAAGAATACAAGGAATAAAAAACAAACTAAACAAATGGGTGGACACAAACTTAGAAATTAAAAACCATCTAGATGAATATTTTGAAAATCAATTTAGAGGAATTACAAATTTGAATGGAGACTACCTCCTAAAGAAGATAGATCATAAAATTACCAATGAAGATAATGATGCGCTCATCAAATTTCCGGATGATGAAGAACTGAAATCTACTATTTTCAGCATGGGAAAAAATAGCGCCCCAGGACCTAATGGGTGGAATAATGAGTTCTATCAAAACTATTGGCCAATCATTAAAAATGACCTCCTATAGGCTATCCATTAGATTTTTTGTGGTGCAGACATAGGCAAGAAATGGGGCGGTTCATACTTGGTTCTTATTCCTAAAATGGAAAATCCACAAAAAGCAGAAGACTTTAGACCCATTAGCCTATGTAACTCCATATATAAAATCTTATCTAAGTTACTTCAAAACAGATTAAATGTAGTATTGCCAAAAATTATTTCTAAAGAACAATCAGGCTTTATGAAAAATAGATTACTAATGGAAAATATATGTTTAGCTAAAGAAATGATTAGAGAAATAGGTTCAAAATCTAGAGGTCATAACGTACTGCTAAAACTAGACCTCTCAAAAGCTTTTGATAGAATAGAATGGAAAATTCTATGTTTTGTCATGAGAAAAAAGGGCTTTTCTGAAACATGGACGGACTTGATTTATAGATGCATATCAAGTTCTTGGTTGAAAATTCTTGTCAATGGAGAACTAGGGAAAGATATCAAGCTGATGAGAGGATTAAGGCAGGGTGACCCACTTTCTCCCTCTCTCTTTAATATCTACCTAGAGCTACTGATAGTGAATGTAAAAAATAAAATGATCACAGATAGTATAGGTCGGTTCAGTCAACCTACTAATACACCTTTACTGGGTTGCTTGGCTTACGCCGACGATGTGATTATTTTCACAAATGGAAACTCCAGATCTTTACATAACCTCATGGAATTGCTAAAAACCTTTGAAGAAGAAACAAGTCAGAAAATCAACAACAAAAAATGTCAATTTATGATTGGCAAAAAGGCTCCTAAAACTCTAGGGCATAGAATTAATAAAATAATAGGCTTCACTCACATAAATGGTGCACTTCAATATCTCGGATGCCCAATATACGAAGGAAAATTAAAATCAACATACCTAGACTTCCTATTTGAGAAAATTAAAAATAAAATAGCTGGATGGAAAGTGGACTCACTTTCAATGAGTGGTAGAATTACTTTGATCACTCATGTATTACAGAGCGTAGTCATGCAGAATTTGATGATTCATCATCTCCTAGTGTCAGATAAAAAAAGATTAGAGAAGGAATTGGCCCACTTCTTATGGGGTTCAAAAAATGGTAAAAGAAAGTTACATTGGAAAAAATGGAAAGACCTTTGCTTCCCCTTACAAGAAACATGCCTAGGGCCTACTGACTTAAACGAACTAGCGAAAGCATGGGCCTGCAAAAGATGGTGGAGAATTAAAGAAAATAATAATCTTTGGGTGGAATTTATGAGAGCTAAATATTGTATAGAGGATGATATATATAGGATTAGAAATAAGAACAAAGCATCACAAATTTGGATTCAAATGCTCAAGCAAAGGGAATTAGTGGAAAAACATTCCAAACTCACTAAAAATGGTTGGAAATGGACTTTAAGTGAAGATGGAGCCTTTTCACTCAAAACTATAAAAGAAAAAGTTAGAAGTAAAAAGGAAATCCAACCTTTATTTAAATGGATATGGGATAATGATAATAGCCAAAAAAATAAAAACCAATACATGGAAAGTTCTCTCAAAGATTATTTCGATAGATGATATCATAAAAACAAAAGGCATACAAATTGCCTCGAGATGCGAGTGTTGTTTGCAAAATCTAGAATCACTTGATCACCTGTTCTCTCAAGGGAAGGTAGCTATGGAAATATGGAGGAGACTAGAATCAGAAATGGGATTAAAACATGCATGCATCCCTCTTAGAAATAGATTAATTAAATGGTGTAATGTGCGCTTTCAACATAGCTCTCAGAAATGGCTTAAAAATAACATACCTCACATCGCTATCTAGTGTATATGGAAAGCTAGGAATAATAGTAGATATGAAGGTATAAGAATGGTCCCTGAAAACATATGAAAAGCAATAAAATCTGAAATAAAATCCTTCTCGGAATCCTCACCACTCACACTTCAAAGCCCTCTCCTAGAAGCTCACTCTCTAAAATTTTGGAATCTCACAGTTTCCAAAACAAAGCCACCAAAAATCATAGGAGTTAAATGGGATAAACCAGAAAAAGATAGATTAGCTCTAAACACCGATGGTAGTTTTGACAGGAACATAGGACTAGCTGGAGGAGGAGGCGCCTTAAGGGACTCTAGTTGTCACTTGATATTTGCCTTCTCATGTCCAAATAATGCATCATCTGCCCTCCACGCATAAATATTAGCATTAAGGGATGGACTTAGAATATGTTATTCTAAAGAGCTAACAAATATAGATATACAAATAGATTCTAAAATATTGGCATACTTAGATAATAACAAAAGTAGACAGTGGAAATTGGAAGAAGAGCTAGAGGAAATTAATAAATTATTAATAACCTTAAATGCATCAACCATGCACATATATAGAGAAGAAAATGCCTTAGCAGATAAATTAGCAAAAGAAGGAAAATTTAAAGAGCTTCATGTATATGACGAAGTCTCTCTTCCAGAAAGATTTAAAGGAATTATAAATCTAGATAAAAAAGATTTCCCATACATCTGAATAACTAAAAATCATAAGCTTTCAACATCTCTGTGAATTTCAATTTCTCTTTTATTATAGCAGCACAGGGTATTTTGCAGATTCGTTCAAGTCTTCCTGGTCCTGTAGGAAGATTCTATAATAGAAAAACTCCCTGCTCAAGTCATTTTTCATTTATATTTTACTAATGCTCAGAATCTCACTGTAAAAATAGATGCAGATTTGGTTATTTTGTTTCTTTCTTAGCAGCAAGGTCTCCTAAAACAGGAAGAAAGATCATGCGAAAAAGTCTTTTTTGTTAATAGTTCATAAGCATGTTTGAACTTTGTTTTGATGTCTTAATTAGTTTAAGGTTAGGGGAGGGGTCACAAGTTTCTGTATAATGTTATGGTAATTTTTGATATCCACAAAAGTAGGCTAGGCTTGGGCATAATTTAGACAGTTGCTGTGCACAAACGGGAACAACAAAAAGCTACTATGGAGTGGCTAAAAATAGAAATTCGTTGGACCGAGGAACAGAACGAAGAGAATGTAATCCAGCCGAATGCTGGAGGCTGGAAACTTGGTGTCTGTGTCATTTATGCAGGTGACAAGGGTCCAAGTGCTCTCACCATGGAGGCTGTAATTTCTTTGGTGTCTGTGGCTTGTATGCAGGTAACAGGTTAAGGATGCACATGGAGGATTTCAACACATTTATCATCGTCTTGCTGCAATATCAAATCTCTGCAGATCCAGTTTAGACAAAGTTGAAGTACAGGGAAGGGAAAGATAGCTGGTTGGAAGTAAGGGATCGTAGGATAAAGATTGACATTTAAACAAGCATCAAAGTTCAGTTTAATACAATGCTGAAGTTTATTATAAAAGCTCAAAATCAATCTCTATGTGATTCAGAATCAGCATATGGATTAGAATCAGCATAAAGACTCAAAATTGCACTCCTAAGAAAACCAGCACTTATTTGTTTATGTTTTATTATAGTTACAATAGCTAATGCTTAATGTAGGAGAAAGGGTGTAAAGGGCTATGGGTAGCAAGAAAGTAGGTTGTAAAAATGGTATTCCTCTGCCAAAAGAGAGGGTTATAATTAATAAATGTTGTTTTATGAAAAAAATAAGATAGATATTAATTAAAATATATTTGCAAAACATAAAACGATTCAAAATCAAAGTAAAATATATTACTAAAAAATAATTTTTTATTTTTAAATTTTTGATTCTTATTATAAGATTATAAATTTTTTTGATGAAGATGAATTATATAAATTATATTTGTCTCATTCATAATTTTATTTTGCAATTAATATTTCTATAAAAATAAACTAATAAATAATTAAAATGAATATTAAAATTATAATGAATACAAATAAAAATAAGATTTATGATTAATTATTTAGGGTATACCGGTTTAATGGTTTAAGTATTTAGGAGTTTACGAGTTTAGTAATTTAAGTGTTTAGGCATTTAGTAGTTTATATGTTTTATTTAAATAATGAAATAACAAAAAAATTATTTTTTAGTTTTTTTATCAATTTTGAAGGTTATACATTTATAAATTTAATAATTTTTAAATTCTTTTCAAATGTGAATATAATATTTAGTTATAATAAACTTAATAATATATATCATTAAATTAAAAATAAACAATTTTATTGATAGATATTAATAAACTAAATATAAATATAAATATAATAATAATCAAAATATAAATTAATAAACTATTATTTATTGATAGATATTTATATATTATTTATAAATACTTAAACCTTTAAAGATGGTTTAAATGTTTAAGTATTTAAGTGTTTTGGGGTTTTGGGGTTTAGGAGTTTAATGATTTAAGAGTTTAGGCATTTAGTAGTTGATAGGTTTTATATAAACAATAAAATAACAAAAAATTTATTTTTGTGATTTTATCTCATTTTCAAAGATGATAACCTTTAAAAATAAAATAATTTTTAAATTATTTTCAAATATAAATATAATATTTAGTTATAATAATCTTAATAATTATATATCATGTAAATTCAATATTAATAATTTTATTGATAAATATTCTAATAATGATCAAAAAATAAATTAATAATCTATTATTAATAAGATAGATATCAATTAAAATAAAATTATAAAACGAAAATGATTCAGAAGCAAAGCAAAATATATTACTATATAATAATTTTTGGTTTTTAAAATTTTTTTTCTTTTAAAAAGTTTATCTATAATTTTTTGATGAAAATAATTTATAAAAATTATTTTAACCTATGGGATGAATCTGGATCTTCAAAAAAAAAATCTCCGAACTGTGGGAAGGGACTGGAGATTTGTAATCCTAATCGCGTCCCGTCCCATGAGCACCCCTAGCATTTAGTGGTTTATAGGTTTTATTTAAAAAATAAAATAACAAAAAATGTATTTTTATTATTTTTTTGATATATTCAAAGGTTATAACCTTTGAAAATAAAATAATTTTTATATTTTTTTCAAATGTGAATATAATATTTAGTTATACTAATAATTATATTTATATATTATATAAATTCAATATAAATAATTTTATTGATAAATATTCTAATAATAATCAAAAAATAAATTAATAATTTATTAATAATAAGATAGATATTATTTAAAATATAATTACAAAACTAAAAATGATTCAGAAGCAAAGAAAAATATATTACTATTTAATAATTTTTTGTTTTTGAATTTTTTTTTCTTTTAATAAGTTTATCTATATTTTTTTGATGAAAAATAATTTATATAAATTATATTTGTCAAACTCATAATTTATTTTGTAATTAATATTTATATATAAATAAACAAACAAATAATTAAAATGAATATTTAAAATTATAATAAAAAAATGAGATTTATTATTTATTATTTAGGGATATCGGTTTAATTTATATTCGATCTATCTCACTAATAATTTATTTTGTAATTAATATTTCTATAAAATAAATTGATAAATAATTAAAATGAAAATTTAAAATTATATTGAATAAAAATTAAAATGAGATTTATGATTTATTATTAATGTATCCCAGTTTAATGATTTAAGTATTTAGAGGTTTTGTCGTTAGGAGTTTAGCGATTTATGTTTTTAGGCTTTTAGTGGTTTATAGGTGTTATTTAAAAAAATAAAATTATCAAAAAAATTTCTATAATTTTTTATCATTTTCATAGGTTATAACATTTGAAAATATAATAATATTTAATTTTTTTTGTAATTTTAATACAATATTTTGTTTTAATAATATTAATAATTATATATCATATAAATTTAATATAAATAATTTTATTGATAGATATTATAATAATGTTCAAAAATTAAATTTATAAACTATTAATATTAAGATAGATATTAATTAAAAAATATTTACAAAACCCAAATTGATTCAAAATTAAAGAAACTTATATTACTTCATAATAATTTTTAATTTTTAAATTTATACTTCTTTTATAATCGTATATTTTTATTAGATAAATAATATATTATTTAAATTATATTTGTCCCACTAATAATTTATTTTAAAATAAATATTTCTAAATAAATACACTAATAAATAATTAAAATGAATATTTAAAAATATAATAAATATCAATAAAAAATAGATTTATTAATTATTAAGTAGTATTTAGCGGTTTAATGGTTTATGTATTTAGGCATTACGGGGTTTATGAGATTACTGATTTAACTTTATGTGCATTTAGTAGGGCTGCTCACGGGACTCTGAGATTCGCGACCCGACCCGAAGTTTTGTCCCGAAAGAATCGGGACCGAGAAAAATCCATTGACTTTGACTTTTCTCGTCCCGTTCTGTCATATATTTTTTTTGTGATGGTTCTGAATCTTTAGCAATATCCATCCCGAGAACTATCCCATCCTAAAAAACATATACTATAACCATATATATATATATATATATATATATATATATATATATAAAATATAATATAACATGAAGATTCTACTAATTTCGCTATAGCCCATCCGATTTCGACGCACCTATTGATGTTCTGACGAGTTTCAGGCAACCTCATGCCGTTCCAGCCATGTTCAGTTAGGTCCAGCCCTTGTCCGTCGCACTTCTGGTTGCCTCCACCATGTCTCAGATGCCACCTGCCTTTTGGTTTGTTTTTTTGACGAGAATTGTGTGATTAATTATTATTATTATGTGTCTTAGTCAGTTTTGTTGAGTATTGGTTGTGGTGTTGTGTTTGGGCCGAATAAGTAGGCTGAATGTGTTACAGTCAATTTTGTAGAGTTTGCGTGTTTTAAATATTTATATGTATTTATGCTAAACATATCATATTAATTAATGGCAATGCAAATGGCACAATCCAGCAGTAAACAAAAAATATAATAAATTGAAGATGATCACATCTCAAATGATCAAAGTACTGGTAAATCCAATCATCAGCCTTTCACAAACCCTCCTATTGTTATGGCAGGTTCTTCAACTACAATTGTAAAAGAAAGTCAAAGTACATCTGAACCTCAAGCTCATAAAAAGTATAAGTCTATTGTTTTGGAAACTTATGAGATATTAGTTGATTCAGAGGGAAATGAAACTGGAAGGGCAGCTTGTATATATTGTAGGAAAGAATACTTGGCAAAGAGTGATCAAGCTACTTCGAGTTTTTGGAAATACTTGAGAAAGACTTGTAAAAAATTTCAACACAAAAAAAGAATTAATAGAAGCTCACAAAGGTAAAGACAATCACAATCATTGTTGAGTTTCACTAAAGGTACTATTTCACAGGATAACAAATTAACTTGTTGGCAATTTGATCAATAACTAGTTAGGCAGCCTTTGGTGAAAATGATCATAAAAAATGAATTGTCTTTTTTTTTGTTTAAAGGGATGAGTTTAAGGAGTTTTGTAAAGTTAGTGTGCCTCAATTTAAAATTCCATCTACACACTCTATATTGAGGGATTATTTTTCTTTGTTTGTGAAAAAAAATAAGAAATTATTTGATAGCATATCATCTCATTGTTGTAGAGTTTCATAGACTACAGACACATGGACTAGCATTCAAAATTTGTTTTTTTATATATTTGACTGTTCATTCCATTGATTCTCAATGGAATATGCATAAAGGCTTTTGAACTTTTGTGTAATTAAAAGTCATTCTGGAGTTAATATTATAAATGCTATTGAGTTTGCATGAATGAATGGGGTTTGAGAAAGTTGATGTGCTTTACTGTTGACAATGCATCAAATAATGATGTTGCAGTTGAACAATTGAAAAAAAGGCTTGTGAAGAAAAGTGTTGTACCTTTGACAAGCGAGCAATTTCATATGAGATGTTGTGCTCATATCCTAAACTTAATTGTCATAGATTGCATTGCAGTAGAAAGGTTTCTATTCAAAAAATTAGAGGTGTGGTGAAATATGTGAGGTGCAGTCCTAAAAGATTAGATATGTTTATGTTATGTGTTGAAGAAGCAAACTTCACATATGGATCTTCATTGAAATTAGATTGTCCTACAAGATGGAATTCAACTTATTTGATGCTACAAACTGATATAAATTTCAAAAAGAATTTGATAAGTTGGAGGACAAAGACAAAAGGTATTTGAAGGAGTTTGGTTCAACCGTTCCAACTGAGAGATACTAAAGAAACGCCAAAATTTTGGCTAATTTATTGAAAACATTTTACGATGTAACTTGTAAATTTTCTGGCTCATAATATTCTTTCAATTTATTTTATTAATTCAATTTAATAAAAATATGGTTCAATTACAATTTTCAGAGGGGTCTCAAGATCCAAATATTCTTCCAACTATAGTTGGCCTACTAAATTTGGAATGGGTGTATTAAATTTTATAAGGTAATATTTTGTTTTTTTATTACTCTTTCAACTTAGAAATTTATGTCTACATGATTAACACGTTTTCATCTTTGGTTGTCCTTCTACAGTGGAGGAATAAAAGGGAGGATTTGTAGAAGAGATAATTAATTGGGTTTGGATTTTCATTGCTATTACGGGATGGACCTTTGAATTGATTATTATCATGGTTGTTATTAGTTGTATTTTTTTTGTTATATTAAGCTGCCTAATTTTAGCAATAACTTAAGTAGTAATTAATGCTATCAATGTTTGTGGTCATCTTTAGCTATTCATTAATATTTTAAGTAATTGTTTAAAAAATGTAGTATTGCTATTATGGTTAACTTTCGCTCGGCTGAACAAAGCCAACATGTTAAAAAACAAAGAACAAAATTAAGCACACAACTCTATCATGTTCTATTTTATATTTCTATCCTTTTCTGCACATCAAAGCTTTTGACAAGGTAATGAAACTTGATTGCTGGTATTCAGCCTATTTAACAAAACAAAATTGACCCAATTTGAGTTTGAAAGATACATAACTAAGGAAAGATAAATGGTACAACAAAAGGTTTCGACATGAACTAACTTGGCCGGTTTGAAGAAAATAAATAGAAAAAAATGTCCGAACTCCGTTCCACCCCGGAACTGTTTTCTCCTACCCAATATTCCTGATCTCAGTTCCATCCCAATGTTTTCAACCTATGGGACGGGTCTGGATCTTCAAAAAAAAACCTCCGAACTATGGGAAGGGACTGGAGATTTGTAATCTCCATTGCATCCAACCCCATCAGCACCCCTAGCATTTAGTAGTTTATAGGTTTTATTTAAAAAATAAAATAACAAAAAATTTAATATAACCTTTGAAACTATAACAATTTTTAAATTTTTTTAAAATGTGAATACTATATTTAGTTATAATAATCTTAATAATTATATATCATATAAATTCAATATAAACAATTATATTGATAAATATTACAATAATGATTATACAAAAGATTAATAAACAATTATTATAAAGATAATTATTGTTTAAAATATATTTACAAAACCAAAATTATTCAAAATCAAAGTGAAATATTTTACTAAATATTAATTTTAAATTTTTAAATTTTTGTATCCATTTATAAGCTTATATATATTTTGATGAAAAATAAATTATTTAAATTATATTTGTCTAACTATTAATTTATTTTTTAATTTATATTTCTATAAAAATAAACTAATAAATAATTAAAATGTATATATAAAATTAAAATGAATACAAATAAAAATGAGATTTTATGATTTATTATTTAGGGTATACCTATTTAATGGTTAAGTTTATTGTGGTTTTGGGGTTAATGAGTTTATTGATTTATATGTTTACACATTTAGGTTTTATTTATTGATTTATAGGTTTTATTTAATCAATAAAATAACAAAAAATTTATTTTTATGAATTTTCGTGATTTTCAAAGGTTATCACCTTTGAAAATATTATAATTTTGTAATAGTTTTAAAATATAAATACAATACTTAGTTATAATAATCTTAAAAATTATATTTGTTGTAAATTCAATATAAAAAAATTTTTTAATATATATTATTATAATCATCAAAAAATAAAATAATAAACTATTATTAATAAGATACATATTAATTAAAATATATTTGTAGAAAACAAAATAATTCAAAATCTAAGTAAATTATATTACTAAATAAAATTTTAAATTTTTGAAATTTTGTTCATTTTTATAAGCTTATTTTTTTTTCATAAAAAATAATTTATTTAAATTATATGTCTCACTCATTATTTAATTTGTAATTAATATTTCTATAAAAATAAACTAAAAAATAATTAGAATGAATATTTAAAATTATAATGAATACAAATAAAAATGAGATTTATTATTTATTATTTAGGTTATATAGGTTTAATGGTTTAAGTATTTAAGGGGTTTTGGTGTTTAGGAGTCTAGAGATTTAAATGTTTAAGCATTTAGTGGTTTTTAAGTTTTATTTAAATTATATAATAATAAAAAAATTAATTTTGTTATTTTTTATCATTTTTGAAGGTTATAACCTTTGAAAATATAATAATTTTTAAATTTTTTACAAATGTAAATATAATATTTAGTTATAATAATCTTAATAATTATTAGACATTTAAATTCAATATAAGTAATTTTATTGTTAGATATTATAAAATTTATCAAATAATAAATTAATAAACTATTATTAATAAGATTTATAGCAATTAAAATATAATTGCAAAACCTATATATAATGATTCAAAATCAAAGTAAAATATATTAATTAATAATAATTTTTTTGTTTTAAATTTTTAATTCTTTTTATAAGCTTATATTTTTTTTGAGTAAAAATAAATTATTAAAATTATAGTTGTCTCGCTCATTATTCATTTTGTAATTAATATTTCTATAAAAAATTAACTAATAACTAATTAAAATGAATATTTAAATTATAATGAATACAAATTAAAATGAGATTTTTGATTTATTATATGTGGTATCCCGGTTTAATGGTTTGATTATTTAAGAGTTTTGTCGTTTAGGAGTTTATCAATTTATGTTTTTAGGTATTTAGTGGTTTATAGGTTTTATTTATATAATAAAAATAATTTTTTTTTTAGATTTTTTCTGATTTTCAAAGGTTAAAACCATTGAAAATAAAATTATTTTTAAAATTTTTTGAAATGTGAATACTATGTATAATTATATTAATCTTACTAATTATATATCATATAAATTCAATATAAACAATTTTAATGATAGATATTATAATAATGATCAAAAATTAAATTAATAAACTATTATTAATAATATAAATATTAATTAAAATATATTTACATAACACAAAATTATTCAAAATCAAATCAAAATATATTACTAAATAATAATATTTAATTTTTAAATTTTTTCTTCTTTTTATAAGCTTATATTTTTTTGTTTAAAAATAAATTATTTAAATAATATTTGTTTCACTCGAAATTTATTTTGTAATTAATTTTTCTAAAAAATTAAACTATAAATAATTAAAATAAATATTTAAAATTATAATAAATAGACAAAAAATGAGATTTATTATTTATTAAGTAGTATATAGATGTTAAAATCTTTATGTATTTAGGGGTTTCGGGGTTTATTAGCTTACTAATTTAAATAAGTAAATATTTAATGGTCTATAGGTTTTATTTAAAAAATAAAATATCTTAAAATTTATTTTATTATTTTTTCTCATTTTTTAAGATTATAACCTTTCAAAATATAATAATTTTTAAATTTTTTTCAAAATTGAATACAATATTTATTTATAATAATCATAATAATTATATATCTTATAAATTAAATATAAATAATTTTATTGATAGATATTCTAATAATTATCAAAAAATAAATTAAAAATCTATTATGAATGAGATTGATATTACTTAAAATATAATATCAAAACCTAATATGATTCAAAATCAAAGCAAAATATATTAATAAATAATAATTATTTGTTTTTAAATTTTTATTCTTTTTATAAGCTTATTAATTTTTTGATTAAAAATAATTTTTATAAATTATTTTTTAACTCATAATTTATTTTATAATTAATACATATATACAAATAATTAACTAAACAATCAAAATGAATTTTTAAAATTTTAATGAAAACGAATAAAAATAAAATTTATAATTATTATTTAGGGTATACAGATTTAAAGGGTTATCTATATAGAGGTATCAGGATTTTTTAGTTTAGTGATTTAAATGCTTAGGCATTTAGTGGTGTATAGGTTTTATTTAAACAATAGAATAACAAAGAAAGAATATTTTTTTATTTTTCACATTTTCAAAGGTTTTAACCTTTGAAAATATAATAATTTTAAATTTTTTTTCAAAAGTGAATACAATATTTAGTAATAATAATCATTATATTTATATATCATATAAATTCAATATAAACATTTTTATTGATAAATATTCTAATAATGATGAAAAAATAACATAATAATCTAATATTAATAAGATAGATAACAATTAAAATATAATTACAAAACCTAAAATGATTCTCAAGTAAAGCAAAATATATTACTTTATAAATATTTTTTGTTTTGAAATTTTTTTTTCTTTTAAAAAGTTTATCTATAATTTTTTGATGAAAAATAATTTACATAAATTGTATTTGTGTAACTCAAATTATTTTGTAATTAATATTTATATAAAAATAAACAAATAAATAATTAAAATGAATATTTAAAATTATAATTAAAAATAATGAGATTTATTATTTATTATTTAGGGTATACCAGTCTAATTTAAATTAAATCTGTCTTACTAATAATTTATTTTGTAATTAATATTTTTATAAAAATATACTGAAAATTAATTAAAATAAAAATTTAAAATTATACTGGATAAAAATTAAAATGATATTTATGATTTATTATTAATGTATACGAGTTTAATGGTTTAAGTATTTAGAGGTTTTGTCTTTTAGGAGTTTAGCGATTTAGGTTTTTAGGCATATAGTGGTTTATTGGTTTTATTTAATCAATAAAATAACAAAAAAAATTTTAAAATTTTTTCTCATTTTCATTGGATATAACCTTTGAAAATATAATAATATTTAAAATTTTTTGAAATGTGAATATAATATTTAGTTATAATAATATTAATAATTATATATCATATAAATTTAATATGCATAATTTTATTGATAGAAATTATAATAATGATCAAAAATTAAATTAATAAACTATTAATAATATGATAGATATTAATTAAAAAATATTTACAAAACCCAAATTGATTCAAAATTAAAGTAAATTTATTAGAGGATAATAATTTTTAATTTTTAAATTTTTACTTATTTTATAAGCGTATCTATTTTTTTCATTAAAATAAATTAATTTAATTATATTTGTCGCACTCATAATTTATTTTATAAATTATATTTATATAAAAATAAACTAATAAATAATTAATATGAATATATAAAGTATAATAAATAGAAATTAAAATTAGATTTATTAATTATTATGTATTATATAGAGTTTAATGGTTTATGTATTTAGGTATTACGGGGTTTAGGTGTTTTCTGATTTAATTGTGTATGCATTTAGTGGTTTTTAAGTTTTATTTAAAAAATAAAATAACAAAACATTTATTTTTATTATTTTTTTATATTTTCAAAGGTTATAACCTTTGAAAATATAATAATTTTTAAATATTTTTCAAAAGTGAATTCAATATTTAGTTATAATAATCATTATATTTATATATCATATTTAAACATAAATAATTTTAGTGATAAATATTCTAATAATTATCTAAAAATAAATTAATAATCTATTATTAATAAGATAGATATCAATTAAAATATAATTTTAAACATAAAATGATTCATAAGCAAAACAAAATATATTACTATATAATAATTTTTTGTTTTGAAATGTTTTTTTATTTTAAAAAGTTTATCTATATTTTTCGGATTAAAAATAATTAACATAAATTATATTTGTCTAACTCATAATATATTTTTTAATTAATATTTATATAAAAATAAAAAATTAATAATTAAAATGAATATTTAATATTATAATGAAAAAAAATGAAATTTATTATTTATTATTTATGGTATACCTGTTTAATTTAAGTTATATTTGTCTCACTAATAATTTATTTTGTAATTAATATTTCTATTAAAAGAAACTGATAAATAATTAAAATAAAAATTTAAAATTATACTGAATAAAAATTAAAATTAGATTTATGATTTATTATTAATGTATACTAGTTTAATGGTTTAAGTATTTTTAGGTTTTATCATTTAGGAGTTAAGTGATTTATGTTTTTAGGCATTTAGTGGTTTATAGGTTTTATTTAAACAATAAAATAACAAAAAAAATTGTAATTTTTTGTCATTTTCAAATGTTACAACCTTTGAAAATTTAATAATATTTAAAATTTTTAGAAATTTGAATACAATATTTAGTTATAATAATTTTAATAATTCTATATCATATAAAATAAATATAAATAATTTTATTGATAGATATTATAATAATGCTCAAAAATAAAATTAATAAACTATTTATAATCAGATAAATATTAATTAAAAAATATTTACAAAACCCAAATTGATTCAAAATTAAAGTAAAATATATTAGTTGATAATAATTTTTAATTTTTAATAATAATTCTTTTATACTTATTTTAAAAGCGTATATATTTATTTTGATTAAAAATAAATTATTTAAATTATATATGTCGCACTCATTATTTATTTTGTAATAAAAATTTCTATAAAAATAAACTAATAAATAATTAAAATGAATATTTAAAATAATAATAAATTGAAATAAAAATTCAATTTATTAATTATTAAGTAGTATATAGCAGTTTAAACATTTATGTATTTAGGCATTATGGGGTTTAGGAGTTTACTGATATAACTGTTTATGTATTTAGTGGTTTATAGGTTTTATTTAAAAAATATAATAACATAAAATTTATTTTTATTATTTTATCATATTTTCAAAGGTTATAACCTTTGAAAATATGATTATTTTTAAATTTTTTTCAAAAGTGAATTCAATATATAGTTATAGTAATCATTATATTTATATATCATATAAATTCAATTTAAACAATTTTATTGATAAATATTTTAATAATGATCAAAAAATAAATTAATAAACAATTATTAATAAGATAGATATCAATTAAAATATAATTACAGAATCAAAAATGATTCAGAAGGAGAGCAAAATATATTACTATATAATAAATTTTAGTTTTTAAATTTTTTATTCTTTTTTAAGTTTATCTATATTTTTCGTTGAAAAATAATTTATATAAATTATATTTGTCTAACTTATAATTTATTTTGTAATTAATATTTATATAAAAATAAACAAATAAATAATTAAAATGAATTTTTAAAATTATAATGAAAAAAAATATTGAGATTTATTATTTATTATTTAGGGTTACCGGTTTAAAAGGATTATTATTTATTATTTAGGGTTTTAGAGATTTAGGAGTAATTTAATTAGGTGTTTAGGCATTTAGTAGCTTATAGGTTTTATTTAAACAATGAAATATCAAAAAAAATATTTTTTTTATTTTTTCACATTTTCAAAGGTTATAACCTTTGAAAATACAATAATTTTGAAATTTTTTTCAAAAGTGAATTCAATATTTAGTTATAATAATCATTATATTTAAATATCATATAAATTCAATATAAATAATTTTATTGATAAATATTCTAATAATGATCAACAAATAAATTAATAATCTATTATTAATAAGATAGATATCAATTAAAATATAATTACAAAACCAATAATGATTCAAAAGCAAAGCAAATTATATTATTATATAATAATTTGTTGTTTTTAATTTTTTTTTCATTTAATAAGTTTATCTATATTTTTTTGATGAAAAATAATTTATATAAATTATAATTGTCTAACTCATAATTTATTTTGTAATTAATATTTATATATAAATAAACAAATAAATAATTAAAAGGAATATTTAAAATTATAATGAAAAAAATAAAAATGAGATTAATTGTTGATTATTTAGGATATATCTGATTAAAAAAATTATCTATTTAAGGTTTTCTAGATTTAGAAGATATTCATTTAATTATTTAGGAATTTAGTTGTTTATATGTTTTATTTAAACAATGAAATAACAAATAAATTATTTTTGATATTTTTTCAAATTTTCAAAGATTATAACCTTTTAAAATATAATAATTTTAAATTTTTTTTAAAAATGTGAATACAATATTTTGTAATAATTATTATTATAACAATATATAATATAAACTAAATATAAACAATTTTATTGATAGATATTTTATCAATTATCAAAAAATAAATTAATAAACTATTATTAATATGATAGATAAAAATTAAAATTTAATTACAAAAACTAAAATGATTAAAAATCAAAGTAAATTTATTACTAAATAATAATTTTTCTTTTTTAGTTTTTGACTCATTTTATAAGATTATATTTTTTTTTTGATAAAAAATAAATTATTTAAATTATATTTGTTTCACTCATAATTTATTTTGTGATTAATATTTCAATAAATTATTTAAATTATATTTAAGGTTTACGAGTTTAAAGGTTTAAGTATTTAGGGACTTAGGGGTTTAGGAGTTTAGAGATTTATGTGTTTAGGTATTTAATGGTTTATAAGTTTTATTTAAACAATGATATAACAAAAAATTCATTTTTTGTTATTTTTATCTCATTTTTTAAGGTTATAACCTTTGAAAATATAACAATTTTTAAATTTTTTTTAAATGTGAATACTATATTTAGTTTTGATAATATTAATAATTATATATCATTTAAATTCAATATAAACAATTATATTGATAGATATTATATTAATGATCAAAATATAAATTAATAAACTATTATAAATAAGATACATATTATTTAAAATATTTTTACAAAACCTAAATTTATTCAAAATCAAATTAAAATAAATTACTAAATAATAATATTTTTGATGTTTTGCTTCTTTTTATAAGTATATATTTATTGTTCTTAAAAGTATATTATTTAAATTATATTTGTCTTCCTCCTAATATATTTTGTAATTTATAATTCTATAAAAATAAACTACAAAATAATTAAAATGAATATTTAAAATTATAATGAATACAAATAAAAGTTAAATTTATTATTTATTATTCAGGATATATAGTTTTAATGGTTTAGGTATTAAGATGTTTTAAAGGTTAGTGATTTAAGTGTTTATGCCTTTAGTGATTTATAGTTTTTATTTATAGAATGAAAAAACAAAAAATTTAATTTTTTGTTTTTTTTAATTTTTGAAGGTAATAATCTTAATAATAATTTTTAATAATTTTTAATTTTTAATTTTTTGTTTATGCATTTGAAAATATAATAATCTTTAATTTTTTTCAAATGTAAATATAATATTTAGTTATAATAATCTTAATAATTATATATAATGTAAACTCAATATAATTAATTTTATTAATAGATAATATAATAATGATCACTATATAATTAATAAACTATAAAAAGAATGATATAAATTAAAATATAAATGCAAAATCTAAAATGTTACAAAATGAAAATAAAATATTTTACTAAATAATAAATTTTTGTTTTTAAAATTGTGCCTATTTTTATGAGCATATATTTTTTTTGATGAAATATAAATTATTTAAATTATATCTGTCTCACAAATAATTTATTTTGTAATTAATATTTCTAGAAAAATAAACTTATAAATAATTAAAATAAAAATTTAAAATTATACTAAATAAAAATTAAAATGAGATTTATGATTTATTATTAATGTATATCAGTTTAATGGTTTTTAGATTTAAAATTAGGAGCTTTAAGAGTTTACTGATTTAACTGTGTATGCATTTAGTGGTTTATATGTTTTATTTAAAAATTAAAATAACAAAATATTTATTTTTAATAAATTTTTATTTTTTCAAAGGTTATAACCTTTGAAAATATAATAATTTTTAAATTTTTTTCAAATGTCAATTCAATATTTAGTTATAATAATCATTATATTTATATATCATTAAATTCAATATAAAAAATATTTTTGATAAATATTCTAATAATGATCAAAAAATAAATTAATAATTTATTATTAATAAGATAGATATCAATTAAAATATAATTACAAAACCTATAATGATTCAGAAGCAAAGCAAATTATATTACTATATAATAATTTTTGTTTTAATTTTTTTTTAATAAGTTTATCTATATTTTTTTTGATGAAAAATAATTTATATAAATTATATTTGTCTGACTCATAATTTATTTTTTAATTAATATTAATATAAAAATAAACAAATAGATAATTAAAATGAATATTTAAAATTATAATGAAAAAAAATAAGATTTATTATTTATTATTTAGGGATACGTGTTTAATTAAAAATAGATCTGTCTCACTAATAATTTATTTTGTATTTAATATTTCTATAAAAATAAATTGATAAATAATTATAATAAAAATTTAAAATTATTCTTAATAAAAATTAAAATAAGATTTATGAATTATTATTAATGTATACCAGTTTAATATTTTAAGTATTTAGTGGTTTTGTGGTTTAGGACTTTTGTGATTTATGTTTTTAGGCATTTAGTGGTTTATAGGTTTTGTTTAAACAATGAAATAACAAAAAAATTATTTTTGATATTTTTTTACATATTCAAAGGTTATAACCTTTGACAATATAATAATTTTAAAATTTTTTAAAAATGTGAATACAATATTTAGTAATAATAATCATTATAATTATATATAATATAAACTAAATATAAACAATTTTATTGATAGATATGACCATAGCTTGTGCATTTTATTTTTATATTGCAAAGTCATTACACTATGAATGATTGTATCTTTGGACATTCCTCGAGAGCAAAAGTCATGACCCTAGAAATAGTTAAATCTGGAGTACTAGTCTTTATAACTTTTTCTAGCTAAAATTCTTGGGATTGGAAATATCACTATGGCTTTTTCCTTTGATTTGTGACCTCAAGTGTTAATATGCAAGACTAATATTTTTAGCAATGATTAAAACCATTTATACATTTGAATATAATTCATTTACACCTTTTTGGATATTGTGAGTTGTATACAAAACGCATTTAATATAAAAAGAAAGAAATGATACTTTTCATATCCATGAGGATATAAAAAAAGGCATAGACATGCCAATAAAATAAATTTTTGATTCTTGAATGAAATAGAGCCCATACCTCTTGCCCTGCTCAAACCACCCTGGTGCTAGTTTGTTCTAATAGTCTACAAGGTGGTTATTTTTTTAGAGTTGAACTATGTTTTAAAAAAATTTCTTTGAGTGTGTGCATTAGAGATATTTTAGAAGAAATTATAATGATCAATATAAATAACATCCTCAACAACTAGCTATTTCAACACATAGGGGTACAACTTTAGTTGAGTCTGTTAGCGTACATGAGTCAAATTACGTTTGATAGTCCAGTGATTCAACATCAAATATGATGAGACATAATAGAGATAAAGTAAAATCTCCTATTATTTTGGTTAGATCTTTGGCAATCATTCTAGAATTGAGAGGAACAAATTAAATTATTTTAATTATTTTGTTTAATTTTAATTTTTATTTTAATTATTTATCAGTTTATTTTTATAGAAATATTAATTACAAAATAAATTATTAGTGAGACAGATCTAATTTAAATTAAACAGGTATATCCTAAATAATAAAGAATAAATCTCATTTTTTTTCATTTTAATTTTAATTATTCCTTTTAATTATTTATTTGTTTATTTTTATATAAATATTAATTACAACATAAATTATGAGTTACACAAATATAATTTATATAAATTATTTTTAATCAAAATAATATAGATAAACTTTTTAAAAGAAAAATAAATTTGAAAACAATAAATTATTATATAGTAATATATTTTGCTTTGCTTCTGAATTATTTTAGGTTTTGTAACTTATATTATAATTGATATCTATCTTATTAATAATAGATTATTAATTTATTTTTTGATCATTATTAGAATATTTATTAATAAAATAGTTTATATTGAATTTATACGATAAATAAATATAACGATTATTATAACTAAATATTGAATTCATTTTGAAAAAAATTTAAAAATTATTATATTTTCAAAGGTTATAACCTTAAAAAATGAGAAAAAATAATAAAAATAAATTTTTTGTTATTTCATTTTTTAAATAAAACCTATAGATCATTAAATGCTTACTTGCTTAAATCAGTAAGCTCATAAATCCTGAAACCCCAAAATACATAAACCTTTTAACAACTATATACTACTTAATAAATAATAAATCTCATTTTTATTAAAATTTATTATAATTTTAATTATTCATTTTAATATTTATAGTTTAATTTTTTAGAAAAATTAATTACAAAATAAATTTCGAGTGAGACAAATATTATTTAAATAATTTATTTTAATAAAAAGAAATATAATTTTAAAAAAAGAAGGAAATTTTAAAAATTAAATATTATTATTTAGTAATATATTTTGATTTGATTTTGAATCATTTTGTGTTATGTAAATATATTTTAATTAATATTAATATTATTAATAATAGTTTATTAATTAAATTTTTGATCATTATTATAATTTCTTTCATTAAAATTATTTATATTGAATTTATATGATATATAATTAGTAAGATTAATATAATTATACATGGTATTCACATTTAAAAAAATTTTAAAAATTATTTTATTTTCAAAGGTTATAACCTTTGAAAATCAGAAAAAATCAAAAATAGAATTTTAAATTTTTATTCTATAAATAAAACCTATAAACCACTAAATAATCAAAACATTAAACCTGTATACCATATATAATAAATCATAAATCTCATTTTAATTGGTATTCATTATAATTTTAAATATTCATTTTAATTATTTATTAGTTTATTTTTTATCGAAATATCAATCACAAAAAAATAATGAAAGATAGAAATATAATTTTAATAATTTATTTTTAATCAAAAAAAAAGCTTATATAAAGAAGTAAAAATTTAAAAACAAAAAATTATTATTTAGTAATATATTTTAATTTGATTTTGAATCATTATATATAGGTTTCACAATTATAATTTAATTGCGATCAATCTTATTAAAAATAGTTTTTAAATTTATTATTTGATCATTTTTATAATATCGAACAATAAAATTACTTATATTCAATTAAAATGTCTTATAATTATTATGTTATTATAACTAAATATTATATTTACATTTGAAAAAAATTTAAAAATTATTATATTTTCAAAGGTTATAACCTTCAAAAATGATAAAAAATCACAAAAATAATTTTTTATTATTTTATTATTTAAATAAAACTTATAAACCACTAAATGACTAAACATTTAAATTTCTAGACTCCTAAATCCAAAAACCCCCTAAATTCTTAAACCACTAAACCTATATAACCTAAATAATAAATAATAAATCTCATTTTTATTTTTATTCATTATAATTTTAAATATTCATTTTAATTATTTTTTAGTTTATTTTTATAGAAATATTAATTACTAAATAAATGAGTGAGAAAGATATATTTTAAATAAATTATTTTTTATGAAAAAAAAAATAAGCTTATAAAAATAAACAAAATTTCAAAAATTTAAAATTTTTTTAGTAATATAATTTACATTGATTTTGAATTATTTTTGATTCTGCAAATATATTTTAATTAATATCTATCTTATTAATAGTAGTTTATTAATTTATTTTTTGATCATTATTATAATATATATTGATACATTTTTTTATATTAAATCTACAACAAATATAATTATTAAGATTATTATAACTAAGTTTTGTATTCATATTTTAGAACTATTAAAAAATTATCATATTTTCAAAGGTTATAACCTTTGAAAATCACGAAAATTCATAAAAATAAATTTTTTTATTTCATTGATTAAATAAAACCTATAAACACGAAAATTGGTAAACATATAAATAAATTAACTCCTTAACCCCAAAACCAAAAAAAAACATAAACAATTAAATAGTTATACCCTAAATAATAAATCATAAATCTCATTTTTATTAGTATTCATTATAATTTTAAATATACATTTTAATTATTTATTAGTTTAATTTTATAGAAATATAAATTAAAAATTAAATTATTATTGAAACAAATATAATTTAAATAATTTATTTTTCATCAAAAAATATATAGGCTTATAAATTTATACAAAAATTTAAAAATTTAAAATTAATATTTAGTAAAATATTTCACTTTGATTTTGATTCATTTTAGGTTTTGCAAATATATTTGAAACAATATTTATCTTATTAATAATTGGTTATTACTTTTTTATCATCATTATTATAATAAATATCAATAAAATAGTTTATATTGAATTTATATGATATATAATTATTATGATTATTATAACTTCATATTGTATTCACTTTTCAAAAAAATTAAAAATTATTATATTTTTAAATGTTATAACCATCAAAAATGAGAAAAAATAACAAAAATAAATTTTGTTATTTTATTTTTTATATAAAACCTATAAACCACAAAATGACTAAATACTAAAATGACTAAACTCCTAAACCCCGAAGCCCATAAATACTTAAAAAATTAAATTAGTATAGTCTAAATAATAAATCATAAATCTCAGTTTTATTAGTATTCATTTTAATTTTAAATATTCATTTTAATTATTTATCAGTTTGTTTTTATAGAAATATTAATTACAAAATAAATTATTAGTGCAACATATATAATTTAAATAATTTATTTTTCATCAAATAAAATGCTTATAAAAAAAGACACATTTTTAAAAATAAAAAATTATTACTTAATAATATATCTTAGTTTGATTTTGAATCATTTTAGATTATACAATTATATTTTAATTTTATCATTCTTATAAATACAAGTTTATTAATTTATTTATTGATCATTATTATAATATCTATCAATAAAATTATTTATATTGAGTTCACATTATATATAATTATTAATATTATTATAACTAAATATTATATTCACATTTAAAAAAAATTAAAATTATTATATTTTCAAAGGTTACAACCTTCAAAAATTAAAAAAAATCAAAAAATTAAATTTTTTGTTTTTTCATTATTTAAATAAAAACTATAAATCACTAAAGGTGTAAACAATTAAATCACTAAACTCCTAAACCACAAAACACCTAAATACTTAAACCATTAAACCGGTATATCCTGAAAAATAAATAATAAATCTCAATTTTATTTGTATTCATTATAATTTTAAATATTCATTTTAATTATTTAGTAGTTTATTATTATAGAATTATAAATTACAAAATAGATTATGAGTAAGACAAATATAATTTTATTAATTTATTTTTAATAACAAAAATATAATGTTGTAAAAAAAGCAAAACATTAAAACAAATTATTATTAGTAATATATTTTACTTTGATTTGAATAAATTTAGATTTTGCAAATACTTTTTAAATAATAACTATTTTATTAATAATAGTTTATTAATTTATTTTTTGATCGTAATTATAATATTTAGCATTATAAGTATTTATATTGAATTTAAATGAATTATAATTATGAAGATTATTATAAATAAATATTATATTTACATTTGAAAAAAATTTCAAAATTATTATATTTTCAAAGGATATAATCTTCAAAAATTAGAAAAAATAATACAAATAAATTTTTTGCGATATCATTGTTTAAATAAAACTTATAAACCACTAAATGCTTAAACACTTAAACATCTAAACTCCTAAACAAAAAAGCCCCTAAATACTTAAACCTTTAAACTCGTAAACCTTAAATATAATTTAAATAATTTATTAAAATATTAATTAAAAAATAAATTATGAGTGATACAAATATAATTTAAATAATTTATTTGTCATCAAAAAAATATATAAGCTTATAAAAAGAAGCAAAAACTAAAAAACAAAAATTTTTATTTAGTAATAAATTTTACTTGGATTTTGAATAATTTTAGGTTTTGAAATTATATTTTAATTTATATCTATCATAATAATAATAACATATTAATTTATTTTTTTAATATTTGATATCATATCTATCAGTAAAATTGTTAATATTTAGTTTATATTATATATAATTATAATGATTATTATTACTAAATAAATTCACATTTTTAAAAAATTTTAAAATTATTATATTGTCAAAGGTTACCTTTGAAAATGTGAAAAGATATCAAAAATAATTTTTTTGTTATTTCATTGTTTAAACAAAACCAATAAACCTCTAAATGTCTAAAAACATAAATTGCTAAAGTCCTAAATGACAAAATTTCTTAATACTTAAAATATTAAACTGGTATACATTAATAAAAATTCATAAATCTCATTTTAATTTTTATTCAGTATAATTTTAAATTTTTATTTTGATAATTTATCAGTTTATTTTTATTGAAATATTAATTACAAAATAAATTATTAGTGAGACAGATATAATTTAAATAAAAGTGGTATACCCTAAATATTAAAGAATATATCTCATTTTTTTTCATTATAATTTTAAATATTCATTTTAATTATTTATTTGTTTATTTTTATATAAATATTAATTAAAAAATAAATTATGAGTTACACAAATATAATTTATTTAAATTATATTTAATCAAAAAAAATATTGATAAACTTATTAAAAAAAATTAAAAAGAAAAAATTATTATATAGTAATATAAGTTGCTTTGCTTCTGAATCATTATAGGTTTTGTAATTATATTTTAATTGATATCTATCTTATTAATAATAGACTATTAATTTATTTTTTGATCATTATTAGAATATTTATCAATAAATTATTAATATTGAATTTATATGATATATAAATATAATGAATATTATAAATCAATAATAAATTCACATTCGAAAAAAATTTAAAAATTATTATATTTTAAAAGGTTATAACCTTTGAAATTATAAAAAAATACTAATAAAAACAAAATATTTTTATATTTCAATTTTAAAATAAAACCTATAAACCACTAAAACCATACA
>JAREIK010001303.1:437616-500116 GCA_029783825.1 Sapria himalayana
AACGGGCAACAACTTAATAAAAATGCCAATTTGTGGTTTCAGGAATACCTAAAAGGACTTTCAAAGAGTTAAAAGAATTAAGGCTTTGAGAAGATTAAAGGGGCATTAATGTACTTGGGATGTCCTATATACGAGGGCATACGGAAAGAAATATATACATTCCTAATGAATAAATTAATATGGTAAAATAGCTGGATGGAAAGACAACATGTTAAGTATTGTGAGCAAATCACATTAATCAAACATGTTCTTCAAGGAACTATTGCACATATCTTAATGTCCTTAAAACCATAAAAGAAGGTTTTGAACAACTTAGAAAAAGAAATGGCTAACTTCTTATGAGGTAAAAAATCATGAAAAAATAAGCTACATTGGAAAAAATGGGATGATATATGTTGTATAAAGGATGAAGCAGGTCTAGGTTTGAACAATTAAATGATATTGCCTAAGCTTGGGCATGTAAGAACTGGTGGAGGCTCAAGCAGAATGATATTCTATCGGCGAATATATGTAGCTAGATATGGGTCAGAAAATAAAGCATGTAAGAATGCCAAAAAAGCATCTAGAAGTTGGAACATGATGCTTAAACAAAGGAATTAGTTGAAAGTAATGCATGCCTAATCAACAATGAATGGAGATGGATTCTAAATCCATAGGAAAGGTTCACGCTTAAAAGCACAAAAATATTAGTAAGAACAAAAATTAGTCAAGAAGTTTTTAAGGGAGGCTGGGTGAAAGAGATCCCACAAAAAATTAATATATTTATGTGGAAGCTATTATCGAATGCCATTCCGGTGGATTCAAATATTCAGATGAAAGGGGTTAAATTAGCTTCTAGATGTGAAAGCCATTATACTAGCATAGAAAACACAAATCATTTATTTTCAACAGGAAAAATAGTGGTGGAAGTCGATGACTATCTAGAGAGAGATGTAAAGGTAAGCAATAAGTTAGAAGATATCAATGAAAGATTAATGAGATGGAGGATAAGTTACACAAAAAATAAAATATGTAACTGGCTAAGGAATTACATCCTACACATCATAGTCTGGAATCTGTGGAAAGCCAGGAATAGAAGTAGGTTTGAGAATATTAAAATGAATGATAATCATATAATAGAAAAAATTAAGAAAGAATGTTCATGGATATCAGTAGGATTCACATTAAAACTTAGAAACATGGAAATGGAGGATGAAAAAAGAAGGTTATGGGGATTTCATGCAATTAAAGAAAAAATCCATGAGGTTAGAACGTGTGTTCGAAAAAACCTCCATGGGGAAGCTTGCTTTAAACACAGATGTAGTTTCAACAGGGATATGGGGGAGGCAGGGGAGGATGTGTGATAAAAATGAACAGGGTGACATTCTGAATGCTTTTATAATGAAAGAAAAACCATCCTCAGTCTTGCATGCAGAAATGTTACCCTTACACAAAGGCCTTAAATATGCAAAGAAAACTCTTATATTAACATACGAGTACATGTGGATTCTAGTATACTAATGAACTTAGTCACAAATAAGATAGAAATGTGGTAGTATGATGAGCATATAGAGTCAATCAACTATCTTTTAACCGACAAAAAATTGGAAGTTATGCATATAATAGGGAAGCTAATGCTTTAGTAGCAGACGACTTAGCTAAAGCAGGTTTAAAGAAGGGGCTACAAGAGTTTGAGGGGGCTGAAAACTGGAGAATATAAAGGGATATTCATATTAGATAAATTAGAATACCCGTATATTAGAATTCAAAAGCAATAGTTGGAAAAGAAATCATTGATCTCCTCATTCATGTGGGAAAATTATAAAAATATACATTACTCTGCTTTTGTTTTCAGGATTACATGTATATGTTAAGATGAAAGGATAAGAAATAGCCTATGGTAGTACGGTAAAAATGGGTAGTGACTTAATGTCATTGCCTAAGTAGATATTTGGTTAATAAGATAATTCTATGTGAAGCTCTTATGGTGCAGTCTGCCTGCTATATAAAACTGTGGTGTTGGTCAAAAGATAATATATATTTTGCTGATTTGTATGCTTAAAGTATAGGGACTGCATTGGAACACAAGGTAGATGGTGAGGCTGCCAAAACATAGTAATGCTATTGGTCATGAAGCAATTTAAATATAGATATATGTTTTATATGATTTTTGGCTTTGTGGGCATGTGGTACAATGGATACAGTCAAATGCATGCAAGAGGCAAAGGAGGATAGGTGAAAATGAAAAGAATAGTAAATAGGATATAAAATCCTACTAAATACAAGATGATCAATAAAGCTACAACAAGAAGATCAGTTATGGCTATCAAATGCATGCTTCATTTATTTCATTTTCAATGGTGTAAAAGGGGATAAAAGCTACTTAGAGTCAACATATATTCTCGCATTTCTGCTCGAAGTGCAGAGATGAGTGGACCACAACCAAAAGCAGAGAGGCTGTCAAGCATTAGAACAGCCTACAAGGGGTAGTGAGAAGGATATGATGTTGGTCAGAAAGAATATATATTGTTATTAGTAAATTCTATTCATTGTCTTTGTGTGCTTGTTTTGTAGGGTCATATGCATAAACAACATAAGACAAAGGAGGATAAGAAATATGAATAAAACAACATAGAGGCTGTCAAAGTTTTTAACTATAGAATTTCAAGGCTGCAGATGGGAAAGGGGCCAACAAAAAAGCATAAGGGATAGAGAAATAAAAGATAAATAGGCCAAGACATACTTCAAGTAAGAAATCTAAAAACAGATCAAGTGAAGTTGTGCATTTAGAGTGAGGATAAGAAGTTACACTTAACATTATGTTCATTGTTTCATTTATTTTATTCAAGGGTCTAGAAGGGTAAGGGTAGTTCTAGATTATAAAAATAGTATTCCAGCACCGAAATAGAATGTTTTATTACAAAGAGAATAAAAAGAATAATAGAATAAGAAGAATAAGAAGAATAAGAATAAAAAAAAATAATAAGAATAAGAATAAAATTAAGAATAAGATGAATATGAAGAATAAGCAGAATAAAAAAAAAGTAAAATAAGAAGAATAAGAAGAAAAAAAAAAAGAAAATGAAGAAAAAGAATAATAAGAACAATAAGAAGATTAAGAATAAAAAGAAGAATAAGAAATAAAATAAAAAATAAAAAGAATAAGAAGAATAAGAAGAATAAGAAGAATAAAAAGAATAAGAATAAGGAGAATAAGAAGAATAAAAAAAATAAGAAGAATAAGAAGAATATGAAGAACAAGAAGAACAAGAAGAATAAGAAGAATAAGAAGAATAAGAAGATAAGAAGAATAAAAAGAAAAAGAAGAATAAGAAGAATAAAGAAAAATAAGAAAAATAAAAAAAAATTTGAAGAATATGAACAATTTGAAGAATAAGAAGAATTAGAAGAATTAGAAGAATTAGAAGAAGAAAATGATGCTGATGATGATGAATAAGATAAATAAGAAGAATATAAAAAATAAGTAGGATAAGAAGAATACAAAAATAAGATAAATAAAAGAATAAGAAGAATAATAAAAATAAGAAGAATAAGAAGAATCGGAAGAATAAGTAGAATAAAAAGAATAAAAAGACAATGAAGAATAAAAAGAATAATAAAAATAAGAAGAATAAAAAGAACATGAAGAATAAGAAGAATAAGAAAAATATGAAGAAAAAGAAGAATAATAATAAAAAAGAACAATAAGAAAAATAAAAATAAAAAGAAGAATATGAAGAATAAGAAGAATAAAAAGAAGAAGAATAAGAATAAGAAGAATAAAAAAATAAAAAAATATATGAAAAATAAGAAGAATAAGAATAAAATAAATAATATGAAAAATATTAAGAATAAGAAAAATAAGAAGAAAAGAAGAATAAGAATAATACAAAGAATAAGAATAATAAATAAATAATAAAAATAAGAATAATAAGAAGAATAATAAGACTATAATTTATAAGAATAATAAGAATAAAAGGGTGAATATGAAGAATAACAAGAATAAGAAGAATAAAAAAGATTAAATATAAAAAGAATAATAAGAAGAATAAAAAGAATATGAAGAAAAAAAGAATAATAATAATAAGAAGAAAAAGAACAATAAGAAGAATAAGAAGAATGAGAAGAATAAGAAGAATAAGTAGAATTATAAGAATAACTAGAATAATAAGAATTAAATTACAAAAAAGAATAAGAAGAATAATAAAATACGATAGTGATAGATTTAGCGATGGATTATCCCTAGCTAATAAAATTAGTAATTTAGTGATGGATTTTGCGACGGAATTTTCCTAGCTAATAAAATATGGAATTTAGTGACAGATTTTGCAATAGAATTTCCCTAGCTATTTACTTCTGGAACATAGTGATGGATTTCACTGATAGAATTTCCCTAGCTAATTAAATCCCTAAATATTGCAACGAATTTAGCTACGTAATTTCTCTAGCTAATTACATACTAAAAATAGCAACTAATTATAGCAAAATAACTTCTTTAGCCAATTACTTCCTAAATATAGTGATAGAGTTTTGTGATCTTCCCTAGCTAATTAAATTCGACATATATCGATGGATTTAGCAACAGAACTTCCCTAGTTAATTAAATCCGAAATATAACGAATGATTTAGTGACTTAACTTACCTAGCTAATTAAATCTCGAACAAAGCGATGAAATTTTTCTAGCCAATATTTAATTATTTAATTTTTTTTAATTTATTAATAGTTTTAATTTTTTGATATTTTAAAAATTAAATTAACATACATTAAAATTTCTACTAATATAAATATAAATTAATTCATTGTATGATAAAATATAAAATACTTTAAAAAATATATGAATTGATGAAAAAACTAGTAAATATTAATATTATTATAAGTATAAAAAAATTTTTATGATTATAGAAAACTATTAAAAAAATAAATAATACAGATTTTGAAAATCTTGAAATATAATAAAAATATAAAATATTCAATAAAGTTAAAAGAAAATAAATTATTATTTATTAATAAATACATAGATGTTTTCTCCTACTAAAATTTATACGAATTAAATAATTGAGTAATATTTTTACAATTAGCTTTTAAAATTAAGTTTTTTAAAAAATAATAAATATAACATTTTAAATTATCTTCTAACTTTAAGTAATTTTTTGAATTTTAAAAATTATTAATGATATCAAATAATATGAAATATTATGCCTTTAAAATTATTTCATATTATTTTTGTAAAAATTAATATGTATTCTTAAAAATTTATAATAATAAAATATAAATTTTTATATATTTTTTAACATTAAGAGTATTTTATAACTGTAAGGCGAGTGGCTTGAAGACATATCATTTTTTCATTTATGTCTTATTATATGAAGTTTGTTAATTTTGTACCTATTTGATATTTTTTTTATAAGGCTAAACATATTTTTTTATTGTTTATATATTTATTGTTTAATTAATATTATAATAAAAAATTGTAAGGTATTTGTTTTTCATTTGTACCTTGCTAAATACACATTAATTTTGTTTAAACAATTTTGTTAGTAAATAAAATTAATGAGTATTTTTGTATTTTATATATATATATATATTGTTTATTTAATGTTTTAATAATTAAAAATATTAATATTTTCCTAAATATACATTCTATCTCTCAATGCCGATGGATCACTAACACTTGAACAGATTTCCTCCGCTTTCCTCCATCTATCTCTCGATGCCGACGCAATAAAATTTAATCGAGGTTTAAATTTTAATTTGTTATTGATTTTAGGTAAGTTTTATACATTTATTCTTCATCGATTATCTTGGATTGATAAATCAAAGATTAAGCATTTTGATTTTGTTTTTTTGTCCCTGAAAATATTTTTTAATCACTATGGTATGCTTGGATTATGTATATAAACTTATTCGTATACATACTTCATGCATTTGTGATATAATGCATTGTCATCGTATGGATTTTGATAGTGATAGTATACAAAAAAAATATATAAACAGTATATATACTTAGGTATGCCCACTTGATATCTACAAAAAAAGTATACATCAATATGCATGTGTATTTTATACATAACTAGTATACGTACTTAGGTATATTGACTTGATATCTACATAACAAGTATATATTTATACATCAATATAAACAATATATGTACTTAAGTATTCCGATTTGATATCTACAAAAATAGTATACATCAATATGCATGTGTATTTTATACATAACTAGTATACATACTTAGGTATGCCGACTTGATATTTACATAACTAGTATACATTTATACATCAATATAAATAGTATACATACTTAGGTGTGCCTACATAATATCTACATCAATATACATAACTATACATAAATAGTATACATAAACATAAGTGTATTTTATTTAAATGTATTTAAACATAACTATACATCAATATGCATGTGTGATATAATTCGAATTTCTTATATAAGTATATTTTACTATATCTATAACTATAAAAATAGTATATATAAACACAACTATATATAAATATAACGATGCATATTTAATATATATATATATATGTATGTATTTAACAATATGTATATCAACATATTACTATATATAAATGTATTTATATATATTAATATACATAATTAAATATAAAAAGTAAACATAAATAGTATACATAAATAGTATACATAAACAGTATAAGGTATGCCAACTTGATATCTATATCAATATACATAACTATAGATAAACAATATACATAAACAGTAGAAGGTATGTCGACTTGATATCTACATCAATATACATAACTATATACATAAAGAGTATACATAAACATAAGAATGTTTTATCTAAGTGTTTCTAAACATAACTATACATCAATATGCATGTGTGATATAATTCGAATTTCTTATATAAGTGTATTTTAATAAATCTATAACTATAAAAATAGTATACATAAACATAACTATATATAATTATAATACCATATATTTAATATACATATATACATACATATATATATATAGATATATAGATATATAACTATATATAAATATATTTAATAATATGTATATCAACATATTATTATATATAAATGTATTTATCTACATCAATATCTATACATAGTCATATGTGTGTATATATATAATTACATGAAAAAATATATATGACTACATCTACAACATGTATAACTACATGCTTCAGAAACTAAATATCCATTCATATCATTCATCTCATTCATAAATATTTTTTTGGATATTGTATAAATCTTTATCATTTTTCAATATATTTTAGAAACTTAAATTTAATTCTTTCAATCTTAAATATTTTTTTATTATAGTTTTATATATTTGTATAAATCATTATGATTTAATATGTTTAGGGTTTGTATTTTTGTTTCACTTAATACCATTTAACTAAAATTGATTTCTAATAAAATGTTAATTTGTTAAAATTAATTTTGTAATTTTCAAAACAAATAACAATATGTCTGTGTAATAAATATTATAAAAAATTTCTAAAATATATTTGTGATGTAGTTTCAATTTATAAAGAAAAAACTTTAAAAATAAAATTTATTTACAAAATAAAATTTGTGCCTCATAATATTCAATATGGTATATTTATTATAAATAAACAATGTTTGAAATATATCTATTAAGTACAAAAAAAACATTGTAATGTATTAAATTTAAAAAAAAATTTAAAAAATCATTTAAAAAAACTAATTAAGTTATTTATATGGTCATTTATATATTTTGAATAAAATAAAATAATAATTACTTGTAGAAAAATTTACTTTTGTTATATGCTAATCTATTTTGTTTTAATATAATTAAAGAAATAAGTGATTTTTTACGGAACATTAAAGGCATGTATTTATATGCACTACATTATATTTGTTTGAATTTTGAAGTTTCTAAAAATTTAATAATAATAATAAATAATAGTTAATTATTTATCATAAACATTGATATTTTAAGAAAAAAAGTATATAGACAAACAAAACCAATATTATCTATTTATGAACTATATTTTCATTTTAAACATAATTGTAAAACCAAAATAATTTATAGATATGTCAATTTCATTTATTTATGAACTATAAGAATGATGGTTGCAGAAGGTCCTTATTTAAGGACAGACAACTTCAATTAGAAAAGAAGATAAAAGGAAAGTAGGGAATCTAAAGAAGTTAACTAGATTGCTACTACATGAAATGCAATTTCGGCTATAAAAGGTAGAAGTTAGGAGTAAAAGATAGAGAAGTCAGGTGCAAATCAAGGAAGATAGGTTACTAGTTGAGCCTTAAGCAGAAGTATTATGTCCAGCAATATGAAAAGTCAAAAGATGCCGGCCGAATACATTAAGCTATTTGGAAGAAAATTGTACACTACGGCATAAAAAATTCACTACTGCCTAAAGAATCTAAAGTTACATGCACAAGCTGGCATTTAGGTTCATTCTAGATGAATGATCCTAAAATCAGTCTATAATCTTTTTTAATTTTGGGACCAAGTGGATGTAAAAAGGTAAGGGTAGTATTTTAGATTGTATCAATGGTATTCCTCTGCCAAAAGATAAGGCTATAATAATAAACAACCATTATTTAAAAAAGAAGAATAAGAAGAATAAGGAGAAAAAAAAAGAATAAGATGAATAAAAAGAATAAGAAGAATAAGAAGGATAATAAGAATAATAAGATTAAAAAGATTAAATAGAATAATAAGAATAAGTAGAATAATAAGAAACAGAAGAATAAAAAGAATATAAAGAATAAGAAGAATAAGAAGTATATGAAGAATAAGATGAAGGAGAAGAATAAGAAGAATATAAAAAATAAGGAGAATAAGAAGACTTAGAAAAAATAAGAAAAATAAGAATAATAATAATAATAATAATACATAGAATAATAAGAATAAGAATAATAAGAAGAATAAGATGAATAAAAAGAATAATAAAATTAGAAGAATAAGGAAAATTAAAAGAATAAGTAAAATAATATGAATTAGAAGAATAAGAACAATAAGAAGTTTAAAAAGAATAAGAAGAATAAAAAAATAATAAAAATAAGTAGACAAAAAAAGAATTAGAAAACTTAGAAGAATTAGAATAATAAGAAGATTAAGAAGAATATGAAGAATATGAAGAATATGAAGAATAAGAATAATAAGAAGAATAAGAAAAATAAGAAGAATAAGAAAAATAAGAAGAATAAGAAAAATAAGAAGAATAGTATGATTAAAAATAATAAGAAGAATAAAAAGAATATGAATAATATAAATAATATAAATAGTATAGATAATATAAATTATATAAATAATAAGAATAATTTGAATAATAAGAATAAGAAAAATAAGAAGAATAAGAAGAATAAGAAGAATAAGAAGAACAAAGAGAATATGAAGATAAGAAGAAAATGAAGAAAAAGAAGAAAACAAAGAAAAAGAAGAAAAAGAAGAAAAAGAAGAAAAAGAAGAAAAAGAAGAAAAAGAAGAAAAAGAAGAAAAAGAAGAAGACGTAGAAGAAAAGAATAAAAAGTAATAAAAAAAAGAAAATGAAAAAAAGTAAAAAAAAAAGAAAAAAAAAGAAAAAAAAAGAAAAAAAAGAAAAAAGAAAAAGAAGAAAAGCTAGAAAAAGACGAAAAGGAAGAAAAAGAAAATAAGGAAGAAAATGAAGAAAAAGAAGAAATGAAAGAAAAAGAAGAGAATGAAGAAAAAGAAAAGAAGGAAGAAAAAGAAGAGAATGAAGAAAAAAGAAATGATGGAAGAAAAAGAAGAGAATGAAGAAAAAGAAAAAAAGGAAGAAAAAGAAGAAAAGGAAGAAAAAGAAGAAAATGAAGAAAAAAAAGAAAAAAAAGAAAATGAGTAAAAGGAGGAAAATGAATAAAAAGAAGAAAAAGAAGAAAAAGAAGAAAAAGAAGAAAAAGAAGAAAAAGAAGAAAAAGAGTAAAAGGAGGAAAATGAATAAAAGAAGAAAAGAAGAAAAAGAAGAAAAAGAAGAAAAAGAAGAAAAGAAAAAAAGAAGAAAAAGAAGAAAAGAAGAAAAAGAAGAAAAAGAAGAAAAAGAAGAAAAAGAAGAAAAAGAAGAAAAAGAAGAAAAAGAAAAAAAAAGGAGAATAAGAATATAAAGAAGAATAATAAGAAATATTAAGGAATAAAAATAAAAAGATGAATAAGAAGAATAAGAAGAATATGTAGAATAATAAGAAAAAGAATAAAAAGAAGAATAAGAAGAATAAAAAGAATAAAAAGAATAAAAAAAATAAAAATAATAAAAATAATAAAAAAATAAAATAAATAGAAAAATAATAAGAATATAAAGAATAAGAATAATAAGAATAATAAGAACAATATGAAGAATATGAAGAATAAGGAGAATAAGAAGAATAAAAAAAGAGAGATTAAGAAGAATAAAAAGATTAAGAAGAATAAGAATAAAAGAAATAATGAGAAGAATAAAAATAAAAAAATAAGAATAAAAATAAGAATAATAAGAATAAGAAGAAGAATAATGATAATAAGAAAAAGAATAAAGAGAAGAAAGGATAAATAAAAAGAATAAGAAGAAAAAGAAGAATAAGTAGAATAAGAAGAAAGAAAGAATAAGAAGAATAAGAACAAATAGAAGAATAAGAATAATAAGAAGAATAATAACAATAATAAGAATAATAAGAATACAAATAATAAGAAGAATAAAAAGAATAAGAAGATTTAGAATAATAAAAAGAACATTAAAAATAAAAAGAATAAAATGAATAAGAACATTTAGAAGAATAAAAAGAATAAGAATAAAAAGAATTAGAAAAATACGTTGAATAAGAAGAATAAGAAGAATAAGAAGTATAAGAAGAATAACAAGAATAAGAAGAATTAGGAAGAATAAGAAGATTAAAAAGAATAAGAATAATAATAATAATATGAAGAATAAGAAGTATATGAAAAATAAGATGAATAGTAAGAATAATAATTAAAAGTAGAATAAGTATAATAAGAAGAATTAGATGAATAATAAAAATAAGAAGAATATGAAGAATAATAAGAATAAAAATAATAAGAATAATAAGAATAATATAAATAAATAAGAATAAGAAGAATAAAAAGAATAAAAAGAATTAGAAGAATAAGAAGAATAAGAAGAATAAGAAGAATAATAAGAATTAGAAGAAAAAGAAGAATAAAAAGAATGAGAAGAATGAGAATAATAATAAGAATAATAAGAATAAGAATAATAAAAAGAATAAAAAAATAAGAAGAATAATAAAAATAAGAAGAATAAGAAGAATAAAAAGAATAAAAAGAGTAAGATGAATAAGAAGAATAATAAGAATATGAAGAATAAAAAAAATAAAAAGAAAATAACAAATAAAAAGAATAAGAAGAATAAAAATAAAAAGAAGAATCAGAATAATAAAAAGAATAATAAAAATAATAAAAATATGAATAATAAAAAAATAAGAAGAATAATATGAATAAATAAAAAATAATGATTAGAAGAATAAGAAGAATAAGAAGAATAAGAACAATTAGAAGAATACGAAGAATAATTAGAATAAGTAGAATAATAATAATAATAATAAGATTAAGAAGATTAATAAAAATAATAAAAATAATAAAAATAATAATTAAAAGAAGAATAATAAGAATAAAAAGAATAAGAAGAATAAGAAGAATAAGAATAAGAATAATAAGGATTAAGCTATGGATTTGGCAGAATGAGGAGGTAGGTTTCTAGCAGCCCATTATTCCAAAAGCTCTACCTAGTTTCTGTAATGCATTCAAGAAAAGGGGGCATGAAATAGATAGTTGCATAACATTAGTCAATAACTTAAAAAATTTTTAGACAAAACACTAAAAGGAAGTATAGCTGACAAAGAAAGATAAAACTAAATATAAAACTAAATATAAAACATAACAAATGGAGGGAGAAGGGCAAATGGTTAGTCTGAAATCCTTAAATAATTCTACTCTTAATAATTCTCGAGTAAATACACACTTAGAGCTTGTACAACCACCTGTACAGGATGGCGAGAAGGAAAGAACAAGAACAATGATGGATAAGATAAAAGATATAGTGATTAAATATAGAAAACCTAAGATAACTAAAATAAAAAGCATAGATGACTGCTTTTCTACCTCAAAAATGGGTTCAAATTCTAAATCTATCAATCTTGTCGCAATATTCCCTCTAAAATAGAAAAAAGGGTAGCCAGCTACTCCAAAGATGATATTGACATTGAAATAAATGGGGCAGCCTATAACAAGAAAAAGGCCTTGGGGGGTTTAAATATATTAACTCTACAAATGGATAAAATGTTGAAAGAAAAAGAACTACAAGAGCACAGTATAGTTCAAAAAACTAGAAACACTAAAAAACACTTAAATCTAACACATGAGTTAAAGTGTAAAACAATGGCTCAATTAAAATCTTCAATTAATGTTTAGTTTTCTATTCTGAAACATCCATAAAGTAGCCAACTCCCCCTCCTTTAAATAGATTAAAAAAATTATAAAACTTCATAACATTGCACTCCTAATGTTAGCAGAACCAATGGTTGATATGAGTTATATAGGATATGGGTTATAATAAAGTTGGGTTATAATAAAGCAATTTCGAACAATGAGAGTAGGATATGGGTTATGTAGAAAAATTGTATTGATATTACTATCACTAAAGAATTTGATCAAATAATTAATCTTAATATAAATAAAGGTATAGAATGTACAATCTCAGTAGTTCATGCTAGTAATTCCAAGGAAAAAAGAAAATAATTGTGGAAAATCATGGAAAATATTTCATTAAAAAAATACTCCTTTGATGATTGGAGGTGACTTTAATATAATTAGAAATGCATTGGAAAAAAAGGGAGAATACCTATGAATCCACAGGTCAGTGAACACTTTAATGTAGCTATCTCTAATTGTAATCTTTTGGAGGAAAAATTTCTAGGCTCAAACTTCACCTGGACAAATAATCATTGAAATAATGGAACAATATAGTCTAGATTGGATTGAATTCTTTTTAATGACAAATGGATTAAATCCTTTAGAAATATAAAGGTTAAACAATGAACAGTACATGTTCATATCACAAGCCACTTCTTATGAATTCTTGTAAAATGGAATCCAATAACATATCTTTCAACTTTTAGAAGGATGCTACCAGTAAGTGGAAACCCTAATCAGACCCTCATGAAAAAGCTTAATAGATTAAAATCATGCTTAATAAAGTGGAATAAAAACAAGTTTGGTAATATAAATAAGTCCATCTTAGAAAAAGAAAGAAATGTCAATGAACTAGAAGAGGCTTATTAATAAGATCAGAACATGTATAATCTTTGTGCTCTTAATAAAGCTCCAAGTGAACTTAAAATAAAACTATATATGGAAAAAATTTTCTGGAAACAAAGAGCAAAGGTAAAATGGCTTAAAGAATGGTACTTAAATACTAAATTCATTCAGTTGGCCTGAAAAATAAATAATCAAAAACATAAAATAATAGGAATAAAAAATAATAAAGGTATATTGTTAGAGAACAAAGAAGATATTAAAGATTCTTTAGAAGAAATATATATATACTATTATGTGAGGGAAGTATAATTAAAAAACAAAGTCTTTTACACAACATTAATATGCTAATTAATGATGAAGATAATAAAAAATTTACCGAACTACCAGAGGAGGAAAAGATTAGGAAAACTATCTTTAGCATGGACATTAACAACACAGCTAGCCCAGATGGATGGAATAACAAGTTTTATCAAGCTTGCTGGAACATCATTAAAATAGACATTGTTTACGCCATTCAATGAATCTTCCATGGAGCCTAGATTAATAAACGATGGGCACTAACTCACATAGTTCTTAATTTTAAAAAGAAATATCCAATAAAAGGAGAAATTATTGCCCTATTAGCTTATGCAATTCCATTTACAAAATTATGGAAAAACTTCTTCAAAATAGGTTAGGTCTCATTCTTCCAAACATCATATCAAATGAAAAATCATGCTGAATGAAGGACAGATTAATTATAGAAAATATATGTCTCGCTAAAGAACTTATGAAAGATCTATCACCAAAACGAGAGGTCACAATGTCATTAGTAAATTAGATCTATCAAAATCTTTTGATAGAGTAGATTGGAAAGTACTATGTTTCGCAATGAAGAAAATGGGCTCTGTAGAAGCATGGATCAATTTAATCTTTAGATGCATTTCGAGCACGTGGTTTAAGATTATTATAAATGGAGAAAAAGGTAGAGTTTAAACCTTCTCGAGGGCTAAGAAAAAGGGACCCCATATCCCTAGCACTCTTTAACATATACCTTGAATTGTTTATACGATACTTAAAACACAGAATGGATAGAAGGTATATACTACCTTTTAGTCAATTAAGAGATGCTCGACAGATTAGTTGGCTAGAATATAGAGATGAAATGATATTATTCACAAATGAAAACAAGATATCAATAGAGAACTTAATGGATATCTTTCAAATAATTGAAGAAAAAATGGGCCTAAAGTTAAACAAAAATAAATGTCAATTTTAAATTTCTAAAAAAACACCTTTAAGTCTCATACATAAAATTGAAGTAGCCACAGGATTCTCACTCGAAAAAGGAATAATTTCATTTCTTGGATGCCCTTTATACGAAGCCAGAATTAAATATGCTCACCTAGATTTCTTCTTAGATAAGCTAAGGAATAAGATTGTTGGATGGAAGGTAGAATCCTTAAACATGTGTGGGAGAGTTGCCCTCATCATACATGTATTGTAAAGCATACTTATTCATAATCTCATGGTTATGAAGCCTCCTAAATTCTTTATTAAAAAGATAGAAAAAGAATTCAGTAATTTTCTACAGGGCAAAAAAGGAAATAAGCACAAATTGCACTGGAAGAAATCGAAGGATTTATGCTTTCCAAAAGAAGCAGTGGGGCTTGGTTTCTCTAGTTTAGAAAACCTAGCGGAGGCATTGGCCTATAAGAGATGGTGAAGGATAAAAGAAAATAACAATTTCTTGCCAAGATATATGTGAATAAGTATATGGTTAATAATGACACAAACAAAACAAAATAGCTTAGCACTGAGTTGAAATATGGAAACGAACATTAAAACAAAAAATTTTGTGGATAAGCACTTAGTCTTAACTAAATTCGGCTGGAAATGGAAATTAAACGAGGAAGGCCTCTTCACCCTAAAATCAGTCAGAGATCTCGTTAGAGGCAAAAAGCCTTCACAAAAAATGTGGAAATTTTGCTGGAACAATAAAAATTCATACAAGATTCGTTTTTTCTAATGGAAAGCACTTTCCAACATTACTCCATTAGACACTTTGATACAAAAAAAACATAAGCATAGCCTCTAGATGTGATTGTTGTAAAATAGATGTAGAATCACCAAAACCTTTATTTTCACAGGGAAATATAGCTTCAAAGTAATGGGAAAATTTTGAAAAAAAAATGGGCTTGAAATGAAAAAAATCAAACTCTTAAAAGTAGAATCCAAAAATTGATGAAGGTTCCTAACTAAAAATTAGTGCAAGGTTGCTGCAAAACATCATCCCACCCCTAATATCATGGTGTGTATGGAAAGCTAGAAATAAAAGCCGGTTCGGGAATATAAAAATGAAAATAGAGGATGTAGAGCAGGATATTAAAAAAGAAATTATAACCATATCAGAAGCATTCCCGTTAAAAAAGAATACAAACATAGATAACAAAGTATACATAGATAGATGGAACTTAAGATCATTAGAAACTAAAGCACTAGGGTTTATAAATATTCACTGGAATAAACCTTCAAAGAACCACTTGGCTTTTAATATAGACGGAAGTATTAAAAGAGATGCAGGCATTACTAGAGGTGGTGGAATATTAAGAGACTCTGAGGGCATGATGTTATGGCATACACTAGAAAATTGATCGCTAGTTCCCCCCTCCAATTGGAAATGCTAGCTCTTCTTACAGGTCTAAAATTATGCAAATCTAATAATTTAAAAAACATACAAATTCAAGTGGACTCATTAACCTTAATATGAATTATTAAAGGACAAAAATCCTTATAAAAATACATAATGAGATAGAGGATATTGAATATATTTATAGGAATCCTTATGCAAATATAATTAAGGAATTAAACGGTAATATTGAGCATATTTATAGGGAATGCAATCAAGTGGCAGACAAGCTACCTAAAGATGACATAAAATTAGGAAATCAAGACTATGTTGCACTAGATATTCCAAATAAATACAGAGGCATCCTCGCATTAGATGAAACAGCTCTTCCTATGCTCAGGAGAATTAAGGAGAATGAGTAAACAATGTTTTATATTATGTAACACATATATACATTATTTTAGTTTTAGGGCATAAGAAATTATTTGATATGATGAATAATTTTGCTTTTTTCTTTGAAATTTTACGATAAATTCACCCCAACCCTGTGAAAGGAGAACATAATTTGCTTTTTGTGCAAGAGATTATATATGGTTTTGTCAAGGAATATAAGGGATGTAAATGCTAAAAAATCTTGGTGAGATGATAAAATCACGGGTGCAGTAGTTTGAGAATATATACTACCTTGAGCATTTATGGCCTTATTCATGTAAAAGTATTATGATATTTCAGATATATTAGTTTCTCTTTGGATTTATTTGCATAATGTTTTATTCATGTGAGATGTTATAGACATTCATGGTTTTTCTAAATACAATTATATTGCCTTTTTTTTCCATTGAAATTTATACTAAAAGCTAACCCTGGCCTTGTGGGATGAGTAAATAATTTGTTTTGGACATTAGAAATCATATATGGTTTTATCAATGTGGCAATCTATTTGATTTTGTCATAGATCTCCTATATGAACAGGAATTTTAAATACTGAAAATCTCGGGTGAGATATGCAGCAGGTTTGAGATGATACCCTACATTGAACATTTATGACTATGTTCATGTGAAAATCTGATAAATATTATAGATACACTGGTTTCTCCTTGACATTTTCATGTGTTGCTTTTTTTCATGTGAAAATATCTATGTCATTACAAATATACTAGTTTCCCTGTATTTTAGTAAATGCAGGTTGAGCACAAAAATAATGCAATGATAGGACAGGAGCAACAGTAAATTCACCTTGGCCTTGTCGGATGAGATAATAGCTTGCTTGCTATAGATTATCTAATATTGTCGAGCAACAATAATCCAGACAAGCAGTGAATTATGGTTGATATTTAGTTATTATACTCATTCTATGATGTGAAGACTTGGTCATATAGAGGTGAGGATAGGTTGCAGTACAATCTTTCCTAGAGAAAAGCAAATGCGAGAAGCTCACTGAGGTCAAAGTGGGAAGCAATATAAGGTTACGACTGAAGAATCAATAATGAGAATCATAAAAGAGTTCTCTCCTAGCAACAAGAATAAACATAGGTAGAATCTAAAGAATATGAAGTCGGTATCCCCTCTAAAGAAACATGCTCAACTTGCAAGAACAAGCAGCTATCTGAAATTGCTGGCCAAAAAAAACATGGTCAACTCCCAAGCACATTTAATGTATTAAGATTTATTTTATTTTTAGAAAAGAAGGGGGTAAAAGGGATATTGGTAGTGTCTAGATTGTAACAACGGTATATCTCCGCCAAAAGAGATGGTTATAATAATAAAAAAAAACTTATAAAAAAAGTAGAATTATAAGAATAAAAAGAATAAGAAAAATAAAAAAAATAAGATGAATAAAAAGAATAAGAAGAATAAAAAAGAATAAGAAGAATAAAAAAGAATAAGAAGAATAAGAAGAATAAGAAAAATAATAAAATTAAAAAGAATAAGAAGAAATAAGAATAATTAGAAGAATAAGGATAATATGAAGAATAAGAATAATATGAAGAATAAGAAGAATAAGAAGAATAAGAAAAGAATAAAAAAAAGAATAAGAAGAATAATAAAAATTATAAGAATAAGAAGAATAATAAGAATAAAAAGATTAAGCACAATAAGAAGAATTGAAAGACTTAGAAGAAAAAGAAGAATAAGAAGTATAAAAAAAATGAGAAGAATAAAAAGAATAAAAAGAATAAAAAAAATAAGAAAAATAAAAAGATTAAAAAGAATAAGAATAAAAAGAAAAATAAGAAGAATAAGAAGAATAAGAAGAATAAGAAAAATAAGAAAAATAAGAAGAAAAGAAGAATAAGAAGAATATGAAGAATAAAAAGAATAAAATGGATAATAAGAATAAGAAGAATAGGAAAAATAAAAAGAATAAAAAAGAATAAGAAGAATAGGAAGAAAAGGAGAATAAGAAGAATAAGAAGAATAAGAAAAATAATAAGAATAATAAGAATAATAAGAATAAGAAGAATAAGAAGAATAAGAATAATAAGAAAAATAATAAGAATAATAAGAATAATAAGAATAAAAAGCATAAGAAGAATAAGAAGAATAAGAAGAAGAATAATAAGAATAATAAGAATAATAAGAATAAGAAGAATAAGAAGAATAAGAAGAATAAAAAGAATAACAAGCATAACAAAAATATGAAAAATAAGAAGAATAAGATACTACAGTAAATATTCATTTAGCTAGGGAATTTTAGCTATGGATCAATCCCTAGCTAAATTATGAGGGATTAGCTAGGGAATAGCAAAAGATTTATGTTTTTTCATTGAAATAAAAATTTGCAACGGATAAGCGACGAATTAGCAATGAAATAATTTCGTAAATTCCGCTCAAGAAAAGCAGAGGAATTTAGCAATGAATTACCTATGAATTAGCAACATAATATTTTTCTAAACTTTGCTCAAGAAAAGTGGGAAAATTTAGGGACGGATTAGCGATGGAATATTTTCGTAAATTCTGCTCAAGAAAAGTAGTGGAATTTAGCGACGAAATTTTTTCATAAATTCTACTTAAGAAAAGTAGGAGAATTTACCGATAGATTAGTGACAGAATATTTTCTTAAATTCTGCTCAAGAAAAATTGGAAATTTAGTATCAGATTTATCGGCTGATTTTCCCTAGCTAATATAATTTTGAATATAGCGACGGATATAGCGATGAAATTTCTCTAACTAATAAAATTCAGAATTTAAAGGCAGATTTAGCATTGGAAAATCCATTGCTGATTACATCCGTGACATAGTGACAGATTTCAGTGACGAAATTCCCTAGCTAATTACATTCAGAACATAGTGATGGATTTTAGCGATGAAATTTCTCTATTTAATTACATCCCTAAATATAACGATAGATTTAGCGATGGAATTTCTCTAGCTAATTACATACTGAATATAGCGACCGATTTTAGAGATAGAACTTTTCTAGCCAAGCACTTCATGGATATAATGATAGATTTTAGTGAAAGAAATACCCTAGCTAATTAAATCCAGAATAATCAATGGATTTAGTGACGGAACATCCCTAGTTAATTATATTTGGAATATAGTCATGAATTTAGTGACTGAACTTCTCTAGAGAATTATATCCCAAACATAGCGACAAAAAATCTCTAGCAAATATTTAATTATTTATTTTTTTAATTTATTATTACTTTTAAAATTTTATTTAATTGTGTTTATTAAATGTATGTTAATGATCTATAGATAAGTGATCCTTGAAAGATACATTATCCTCATAAAATCATAAAAAAAGACATTATAAATAAATAATTTAAAAATTATAAAATTCGAAAAAAAATTATATTAATAAGGACTAAAATAACTATTTTTATTATGTATTAATTTTTTAAAATTATACAAAATATTTTTTAAAAAATTTTTAATTAAGAAACTTAAAAATTTGTATTAAAATAACATTAAATAATAAATTCAATAAGTATAATAATTTTTTCGATATTTTAAAAATTTATTAACATACTTTAAAATTTTTACTAATATAAATGTAAATTAATTCATTGTATGATAAAATAGATTATATTTTTAAAAATATTTAAATTGATGAATAAACTAGTAAATATTAATATTATTATAAGTATAAAAAAAATTTTAAGATTATAAGAAAATTTAAATAAAATAATTAATATAAAATTTGAAGATCTTGAAATATAATAACAATATAAAATTTTTCAATTAAAGTTAAAAGAAAATAAATTAATATTTATAAATAAATACATAAATGTTTGCTCCAACTAAAATTTATAAGAATTAAACAAATGAGTAATATTTTTACTATTAGCTTTTAACATTAAATTTTAATTAAAATAATAAATATAATTTTTTTTAATTATCTTCTCATTTTAAGTAATTTTTTGAATTTTAAAAATTATTAATGATATCAAATAATATGAAATTTTATGTCTTTAAAATTATTTCATATTTTCTTCATAAAAATTAATATAAATTCTTAAAAATTTATCACCATAAAATATAAATTTTTATATATTTTTTAACATTATGTGTATTTTATAATTCTTATGCGAGTGGCTAGAAGACAAATCATCTTTTCATTTATGTCTTATTATATGAACTTTAATAATTTGTACCTATTTGATATTTTTTTTATAAGGCTAAACATTTTTTTTAATTGTTTATATATTCATTGTTTAATTAATATAATAATAAAAAATTGTAAGGAATTTTTTTTCATGTGTACCTTGCTACACGCACATTGATTTTATTGAAAAAATTTTGATAGTAAATAAAATTAATGAGTCTTTTTGTATTATATATATATATTGTTTATTTAATGTTTTAATAATTAAAAATATAAATATTTTCCTAATATATACATTCTATCTCTCGTTGCCGATGTATCTCTAACAAGTGAAGTGAAGTCTTACGCATTCCACCATCTATCTCTTGACACCGACACAACAAAATTTAATCAAGGTTTAAATTTTAATTTGTTATTGATTTGAGGTATGGTTTATACATTTTTATTCATCAATTATCTTGGATTGCTTAATCAAAGATTAAGCATTTTGATTCAAATTTTATTTGTTTCTGAATTTATTCTTTAATCACCATGGTATGCTTGAATTATGTATATAAACTTATTCGTATACATACTTCATGCATTTGTGATATAATGCGTTGTCATTGTTCAGATTTTGATGGTGATAGTATACAAAAACAATATATAAACATTATATATGCTTAGATATGCCCACTTGATATCTACAAAAATAGTATACATTAATATGCATGTGTATTTTATATATAACATGTATACATATTTAGGTATGCAGACTTGATATCTACATCACTAGTATACATTTATACATCAATATAAATAGTATACATACTTAGGTATGCCTACATAACTATATATAAATAGTATACAAAAATAGTATACATAAACATACGTGTATTTTAAATAAGTGTATTTAAACATAATTATACATCAATATACATGTGTGATATAATTCGAATTTCTTATAAAAGTATATTTTACAATAAATATATAACTTAAAAATAGTATACATAAACATAAGTATATATAAATTTAACAACGTATATTTAATACACACACACACACACACACACACACACACACACACACACACACACACACACACACACACACATATATATATATATATATAAATGTATTTAAATATATGTATATAAACATATTACTATATATAAATATTTTTAGCTACATTCTACATAACTATATATAAACAGTATACATAAATAGTATAAGTTATGCCGACTTGATATCTACATCAATATACATAACTATATATAAACAGTATACATAAACAATATACATAAACATAAGTATATTTTATATAAGTGTATATAATCATAATTATGCATCAATATGCTTGTGTGATATAATTCGAATTTATTATAAGTGTATTTTACTATATCTATAACTATAAAAATAGGTATACATAAACATAGCTATATATAAATATAACGATGTATATTTAATATACATATATATAAATAGATATATAACAATATATAAATGTATTTAAGAATTTGTATATCAACATATTACTATATATAAATGTATTTATATATATTAATATACTTATCTATATATAAATAGTATACATAAACAGTATAAGGTATGCCGACATAATATCCACATCAATATACATAACTAAAAATAAACAATATACATAAACATAAGTGTATTTTATATAAGTGTATTTAAACATAACTATACATCAATATGCATTTGTGATATAATTCAAATTTCTTATATAGGTGTATTTTATTATATCTATTACTATAAAAATAGTATACATAAACATTACTATATATAAATATAATAACGTATATTTAATATATATACATACATACATACATACATATATATATATATATATATATATATATATAAATGTATTTAACAATTTGTAAATCATCATATTACTATATATAAATGTATTTATCTACACTAATATACATAACTATATATAGACAGTATACATAAATTGTATTCATAAATAGTATAAGATATGCCGACTTGATATCAACATCAATATACATAACTATATATAAAAAGTATACAAAAAACATAAGTATATTTTATATAAGTGTATTTAAACATAACTGTATATCAATATGCATGTGTAATATAATTCGAATTTCTTATATAAGTGTATTTTACTATATCTATATAACTATAAAAATAGTATACATAAACATTACTATATATAAACATAACAATGTATATTTAATACACACACACACACACACACACATATATATATATATATAACTATATATAAATGTATTTACCAATATGTATATCAATATATTACTATATATAAATGTATTTATTTATATTAATATACATAAATAGTGTGCATAAATAGTGTACATAAATAGTATAAGGTATGCCGACATGATATCTACATCAACATACATAACTATATACATAAACTGTATACATAAACACTATACATAAACAATATACATAAATAGTATACATAAACATACGTGTATTTTATATAAGTGTATCTAAACATAACTATACATCAATATGCATGTGTGATATAATTTTATTTTCTTATATAAGTGTATTTTACTATATCTATAACTATAAAAATAGTATACATAAACATAACTATATATAAATATACAACATATATTTAATATGCACATATATATATATATATATATATAACTATATATAAAAAAATTTAACAATATGTATATCAACATATTACTATATATAAATGTATTTATCTACATCAATACTTATACATAGTCAAATGTCTAAAAATATACAATTACATGAAAAAATATATATAACTACATCTACAACATGTATAACTACATGCTTAAGAAACTTAATATCCATTCATCTCATTCATACATGTTTTTTTGGATACATGTATTTATTGTATTTTTATATTTTTGTATAATCATTATGATTTAATATGTTTAGAGTTTGTATTTTTGTTTCACTTAATATCATTTTACTAAAATTGATTTCAAATTAATTGTTAATTTGTTAAAATTCATTTTGTAATTTTCAAAACAAATAACAATATGCTTGTGTAATAAATATTATAAAAAATTTCTAAAATATATATGTGATGTATTTTCAATTTACAAAGAAAAAAATTTAAAAATAAAATTTATTTACAAAATAAAATTTGCACATCATTATATTCAATATATTATATTTATTATAAATAAAGAATGTTTGAAATGTATCCATTAATTACATAAAAACATTGTAATGTATTAAATTTTAAAAAAAAATTTAAAAAAAAATTAGAAAAAACTTATTCATATATCTATATGGTCATTTATATATTTTGAATAAAATAAAATAATAATAACTTGTAGAAAAATTTACTCTTGTATTTATATGATAATCTATTTTGTTTGAACATAATTAAAGAAATAATTGATTTTTCAAGAAATATTAAAGGCATGTTTTTATATGCACTACATTATATTTGTTTGAATTTTAAAATTTCTAAAAATTTATTAATAACAATAAATAATAGGTAGAAATTTATCATAGACATTAATATTTTTATAAAAAAAAGTATATAGACAAACAAAAATAATATTATCTATTTATGAACTATTTTTTCATTTTTAAAATAATTGTAAAACCATAATAATTTACATATATGGCAACTTCATTTATTTCTATGAGTATTATGATAGTTATTTTAATATAAATATTAAAAAAAAACAACTATTTGAATATAATAGAAGCTCATATATTTAATTCATAATTTCATTTTACGCATTAATATGTTTCACACACACACATACACATACACACACACACACACACACACACACACACACACACACACATATTTGTTTTAAATATAAAAAATTTACAATATTTTATAAATTGTGTATAATATTTAATATTTTATTTTAATTAAATTTACAAAATCAAAAAATTTTAAATACATTTACACACACACACACACACACTCACATATATATAATAGTTTCATGTATAACTTTAAAAAATACATTGTGTATATAGATATATGTGTATGTTTGTGTGGGTGTACAATAGTATATGCATGCATGCAAGTATATACACACTACTTTGAAAATGTAGATACATGTGTGAATATATACAAAAGTACAAAAATGTGTATGCTTATATATAATGTCTAGTAATTTATATGGATGTATAAATGTGTGTGTGTGTAGGGCAGTGTATACACACATATATATTTATGCATATATATGTAAATATCAACATTAATTTTGAGAAGAAAAATACTTGAGCACATAAATATTAACATGTTCTATAAATTCCTTAGAGCATGAGCAAAAAGTGACATTATAGCAAGATACAACTAATCTCCTATCTATAAGACTTTGCCTCAAAATTTGATCAGAGTAATACTTGCATTGATAAAGGTTCATTCAATACTAAATACCTTGGTGTTACATTTTCATTCAATACTATAATTTGTTTACATAAAAAAATCTATCTAATATCTTCTTCAATGGCTCTTCTATCTTCTTTTTATAGTCTTGATAAGCTATTTTCACTTTTGATTATATGTACATTTCTTATCTAATATCTCTTGTTCAAACTATTTAATTGTAAAATCCATCAAATCAATCTAGGCTCGACATCTTGCTTTTCTATGAGAGATTATATTTTAGAATATTTAGTATATACTATGACTTTGGTCTGCACTAACATGATATTAATTTGCCAAAAGAAAAGATTGTTGATACAAGTTCTTTCTCTATAGTGATGTAATTCAATTGGATATTTTAGAGTGTGTTGTTATTATAGTATATGATAACTATTTATAAATATTTGTATAACTATATAAAACTCTTCATAATTATATTTAACTATATTTGTAACTATGTAAACTATTTTTTAACTATATTAATAATTATATATAACTATTTTTTTAACTATATAATATTTAATAACTATATAAGTAATTCTATATAACTATATTTTTAACAAAATATATAATATGTATAATAATATATAACTATTTATAATTGTATTTTACTATATGTATAATTATAAAAATATTATATATAACTATATCTTTAACTACATACATATTTATAACTATATGTGTATAATTATATATAAATATTTGTATAACTATGTAATACTCTATATAATTAAATATAACTATATTTGTATCTATGTATACATACATGTATTCATATAATTAAATCTATATATTTATTTATAACTTTGTATATATTTATGTATAACTAATTATAACTACTTGTATGAATATATCTATATATAATTATATTTTTAACTATATATAACTCTATTTATAATTATATATACTATAGGCATAAAAACATATAGAGGTTGACCTTCCTCTCTGGTGACCATCTCTTGAGGTCTATTGATTCTTTCTTTTTCTCATCAGATCTCTTTACTGCCATACGATAAAGAGATTAAGATTTAGTGGAAGAAATGAGGTTTACGTTCACAAAGCTGTTCAATATGCTGTTTGCCAACTAGGAGATTAGGATTTTGATGCTAGGTCTTTATGGTGGCGGGAAGGCAACCATTCTATATAAGTTGAAGCTTGGTGAAATTTTCACAATAATTCCTACTATTGTTTTCAATGTAGATGTTGTTAAATACAAAAACTTCAATTTCACTATGTGGGATGTTGGGGGTCAAGATAAGATTTTCCATTTCTGGAAGGTTTACTTCCAAAATACCCAAGGTCTCATATTTGCGGTGGATAGGAATGACAGAGATCGAGTAGTTGAAGCCATAGATGAGTTGCATAAGATGCTAAACGAGGAAAGCTTCGAGATGCAGTTTTGCTGGTGTTTGTTAATAAGCAATATCTTCGCAATGCTGAATGCAGCTGAAATTACTACAAGCTAGGACATCACTCTCTTCTCCAATGCCATTGGCACATTCAGAGCACATGTGCTACCTCTGGCAAGGGCCTCTATGAGAGTCTTCATTGGGTTTCCAATTATATTGCCAGCAAATCAAAAACAATTTTAGCAGGTTGAGGCAAACTTTGTTGACATATCTAGATGTGGATCTAATATTTGCCTATTTTGCTTGATTTTTGTTCTGGTATGTGGATGACATTATCTATTTCTAGGGTGATTCGAATTATATTTATATTTATATATTGTATGCTTGAAATACAAGACCGCATTTACTTTGTTTTGATCTGTTGTAAGTCGAACTTGTTTGTTTTCTATTTTGTGTCTTTTTGTCATTGGATCTCAAATGTATAAGAACATATAACTATAAATAATTGTCTTTGTGTATATGCATAACTATAAAATATTATACATAACTATATTTAATAATATAATTAACAACATATATTTAATATACATTTTTATATATTAGTATATAAAAATGTATTTTACCATATTTATACCTATAGATAACTATATGTATACATATATAAAATTATATAAAAATATATATATACCTACATGTATAAATATACGTATAACTATATGTGTAACTATATGTATAACCACATGTAACTATATTTATAATTACATGTATATTAACATACAACATTATATTTAATTATATGTGTATAACTTTATATAAATATTTGTATAACTATATATAAATATTTGTATAACTATATAACACTCTATATAATTAAATAGAACTATATTTGTAACTATGTATACATATATGTAAATATATATATTTATTTATAACTTTATATAGTTATGTATAACTATTTGTATGACTATATTTATATATAACTATATGTTTAATTATATAAAAATATTTATAGCTATTTATACTATATGTATAAATACATATAACTATGAATAATTGTATCTTATTATATATATAACTAAAAAAGCTTTATACATAACTATATTTAAATATATTATTTACATCTTATATTTAATATACATTTGTATATATTAGTATATAAAAATGAATTTTACTATATTTATACCTATACATAACTATATGTATAAATATATTAAATTATATGAATAAATATATATACCTACATGTATAAATATAAGTAAAACTATATGTGTAACTATATGTATAACCACATGTAATTATATTTATAATTACATGTATAAAAACATACATCATTACGTTTAATTATATGTGTATAACTATATATAAATATTTATAAAACTAAATAAAACTTTTTATAATTAAATATAACTATATTTTTAACTCTTTATACATAACGTATATATATATGTGTAAATCTATATATTTGTTTATAAAATTATATATATTTATGTATAACTAAATATAACTACTCGTATGAATACACACACACACACACACACATATATATATATATATAACTAAATGTTTAACAATATATAAATTTTTATCACTATATATATTATATGTATAATAACATATAACTATAAATAATTTTATCTTACTATATGTATAACTATAAAAATGGTATACATAACTATATTTAAATATACAATTAACAACATATATTTAATATGCATTTTTATATATTAGTATAGAAATATGTTTTAGTATATCCATACCTATACATAACTATATGTATAAATATATAAAATTATATGAAAAAATGTATATACATACATGTATAAATATAAGTTTAACTATACGTGTAACTATATGTATAACCATATGTAACTATATTAATAATTATATGTATAAAAACATACAACATAATGTTTAACTATATGTGAATAACTAAATATAAATATTTGTATAACTATAAAAAACTCTATATAAATAAATATAACTTTATTTTTAATTATGCATACATATATGTATACATATATGTAAATCTATATAATTGTTTATAACCTTGTATACATTTATTTATATATACTTATAACTACTTGTATGCATATATCTATATATAATTATATATTTAACTATATGTAACTATTTATAACCACATTTACTATACTTATCCTAACATATAATTATATATGTTATAATACTAATTTGTTTCACTGACTTGAAATTAAATGGCAAAAGATATAATATCAACAATATGTAAGCACATAGAATGAGTGTGTCCATTAGTCAGGCTCAAATATGGTATAATACAAATAAGGGTCGTACTCTTACCTAATCACAGCCCGTGGGCCTCACGCTCAAATATAAACTTATGTATGACAAAAGATGTAATCTATGATAGGTTTGTATAAAAGAAATTTTATTTTCTTTTATATAATTCTTCATTCTAACACTACACTCTTTATGTGTCTCTCCCTCTCTAATTCTTTCTGTCACTCTCTTCCTCTTTTTCTTTGTGTCACTCTCTCTCTTGTTATTTTTTTACTCTCTCTCATTTCTTGCATGTTCTCTCTCTCTCCCCCCTCTCCCTCTCTCTCTCTCTCCCTCTCTCTTTCTCTCTTCCCCCCCTCTCTCCCCCCTCCTCTCTTTCTCTCCCTCTCCCCCCCTCTCTCTCCCTCCTCTCTTTCTCTCCCTCTCTCCCTCCCTCTCTCCTTCTCTCACCCTTTCACCATTTCTCTCCCCCCTCTCTCTCCCTCCTCCTATCTCCCTCTCCCCTCTCTCCCCCCATCTCCTCATTTCTCTGCCCCTCTCTCTCTCCCCACCTTCTCTCTCCCGCTCCCCCTTCAAACTTTAAATGTCTTTCTTTTTTGCTTTCCTTTCTTATGCATTATCATCTTTTGCTCCTTTTATCTAGTATTACCGTGATATATTTTAATCTTTATCATGATAAAAATTACATTATCTATCATGTAGATTCTTCAAACGCATCGCCTCTATATTTATGATATTAAATTTTTAAATATTTATCTGTAAGTAATTTTATTTAATTTTTAGTATATTTTGAAGTAAAAGAATGTTTAATTCAAAATAATGAATGATCATTATTTTTAAAAATAAAACAGGGCAAAATGAGTTCAAATCGTTAGTGGATGTACAAAAAGTTTATGAATTGAATTTTGAATAAAGATTTTTTAAGTAGGGTTGAAACATTCATCAATTTTGCATGTAGTCAATCGAGATGGATGGATGAAAAAAAATTAACTGTCCATGTAATCATTGCAAATGTCAGAATATCCCTTTTATTGATGCAAACACTATAAGATACCATTTGGTTAAATATGGCTTTATGCCAAATATTTTTGTTTGGATTTATCATGGGGAAAGTACAATGGCTCTGAACATTGACTAAAATGAGGGCACTGAATCATTTGCTTATGGTGAAGAATAATCAAATACCTACCATAGAATAATCACGGAAGCTGCTGGTGCTGACTTCAATATGGATTACATGGTCTATATTTGTCTATGTGTAGCAAATAATTATGATATATTTTTGTAGGTTTCATTTTTTTATTCTGGTTTTATTCTTTGCTTTTCTGATTAACGTAATTATGAATCTTTTCAAGACACAATATGTGAGACAAATGAAAAAATTCTGATTCAAAGCATTCAGACATTGCAACGGTCATTCTAATGCATGGGTCCTATATTTATCGATTTCAGCTTTTTCAAAAGGAGGGCTAGCTTATTTTATCTTTATTATTCATAAAATATTTTATTTTTTCACTCTCTTTGTCTATAAACATAATTGCTGGACATATTTTGGATTTTTGTTGAAGCTGTATGACAATCAACTTTAATTTGTGTTTGTTCATGTTTATAATAATTATTTTTATATATCTATGAATATATTTGTGTGTCTCCAAATTTTTTGGGTATAGTTTTAGTCTATTATAGGTATGTAAAAGCCAATTATCAGCAGTGGCAGTAGTGATAGCAACGGTAACAATGGCAGTGATAGTAGTGGCAGTAGTAGTGGTGACCGTGGTAGTGGCGGTAATGGTAGTGGCGGCAGTGGCTGCAATAGTGGTAGTAGCAACGATGGCGGCAATGGTGGTTGCGGCTGCTGCGAAGGTAGTAGCATCATCAGTGGCAGTGGAAGCAGTGGCAATGGAAGCAGTGGCAACATCAGTGGCAGCGGTGGCAGTGGTGGCATCAGTGGTGGTGGCGGTAGCGGCGGATGTAGCGGTAGCAACTACAATAGTGGTATCGGCAGCATCACCAGCAGCGGCGGTAGCACCGGCAGCACCGATACCGGTGTCAGTAGTGACAGTACTGGCAGCACTAGCAGCACCAGTAGTGGTGGCAACACCGACAGAACCGGTAGCAATGGCATGAGTGGCAGCAGCATCGACAATGGCGGTAGTGGAGGTAGCAGCGGCGATGGTGGTGGCAACACTGGCAGCACCGCTAGTGGTGGCAGCACCGGCGCTAGTGGCAGTGGTGGTAGCATCGGCAGAAGTGGTAGCGGTGGCTGTGGCGACGACGGCAACGGCAGTGGCTTCAGCGGTGATGGTGGCGTATACGGCAGTGGTTGCGGTAGCAACAGCGACAGCAGCAGCAAGAGCGGCAGTGATAGTGGGAGCAGCAGCAACGACAACAAATGTGATACATACGTACAAATATAGTTTATATGTACATATAATACAAAGTATATATGTACATATAATACTACATTATTTTATGTACATATATACAGAGCATATATGTACTTAGTATATATGTATGCTTAATACTATAGTTTATATGTGCATATACTATAGTAATATATGTATGAGAGAAATGTTAGTATATTTGTACATAATTACTGTAGTAATATATATTTATCAAAACATAGCATTTTTTTTATTTATTTTGATTTGATTGAATGGTTTAAATTTCTTACAGATATGTCACCACATTGTTTCCCCTATAAAACTTGGATAAGTGAAGGGATTTTTCAACAGACATGACGCACCGTGACTTTAACAGCTTTTTCGCAGCAGAAAGTTGGTGATCAGATGAGCAAAGAGAGAGAAAACAACGTCAATGCATAGATAGATTATACTTTATGCACTGTCGGTAGATACATTGATTAATAATATGTAATATATTTTTGTTATTTTTTTGTTTTAATTATTTAAAATATTGTATTAGAATAAATTGTTAAATGAATTGTTTTCGTTTAATTAAAAATTTTTATTTATTGTTTCTATTTTTATTCAATTTAATATAAAAATATTATATTATTTTATTAAATTTTTTTTGAAACTATATGATAATCGACTTTAATTTGTGTTTGTTCATATTTATAATAATTATTTTTATATATTTGTGAATATGTTTGTGTGTCTCTGAATTTATAGGGTAGAATTTTAGCCTATTATAGGTATGTAAAAGCCTATTTTCAGTAGTGGTAGCAGCGGCAGTGGGGGCGGCGGCTATAGCGACAACAGTGGGGGCGGCGGCTGTAGCGACAGCTGTGGGGGCGGCGGCTGTAGCGACAGCAGCGGGGGCGGCGGCTATAGCGACAACAACGACGACAATCACGACAGCGGCGGCAGTGGTAGCACAGTAGCGACGACAACGGTGGCAGTGGCAGTAGAAGTGGCAGTGGCGGCAACGGCATAAGTGGTAGTGGCTAAGGTGGTAGTAGTAACGGCATCAATAGTAGCAGAGGTAGTAGTGAAAACAATGGCAATCAACAGCAGTGGCGGCTGTGGCATCGATGGCAGTGGCATCGGTGTCAGTGGTGGTAGTGGCATCGATAGTAGTGGTGCAGGGGATGCAACGGTAGCGGCAACAATGACAGAGGAGGTGGCGGTGGCAGTGGCGGTAGTGGCCGGGGTGGTGGCGGTGGCAGTGGCAGGGGCGGTGGCAGCAGCAACAGTGGCGGCAGTGGCGGCAGCGGCAATGGCGGAAGAGGCGACAACGCCAACAGCGGCAACAGTGGCAGCTATAGCAGTGACGGCTATTGTAGCGATGGCTATAGCAGCTACGGCTATAGCAGCAACAGCTGCTTCATGCAATTGCAGCACCGATAGTGGCGGCAATGACGGAAGCGAGGTAGCAGCAATAGCATCAGCAATGGCGCCAGTGGCTTAGTGGCGACAGTGGTGGCAGCAACATCGGTTGTAGCAGCGGCATCGGCGGCACAGGTGGCACAGGCGGCACCGATAGTAGTGGCGGTAGTAGAGGCAGTGGCGGTAGAAGTGGCATTGGCATCGGTAGCAGCAGCGGCAGGAGAGGCAGCCGCAGCGAGAGCAGTTGCAATAGCAATAAATGTGGTATATACGTACGTATAAAGTCAGTATATATGTACATATAATATTGTTGTATATTATGTACATATATACTGAGTATATTTGTACTCAGTATATATATATACACATAATACTATAGTTTTTATGTACATATACTATAGTAATATATGTACGAGTGAAATACTAGTATATATTTACAAATATTCTACTGTATTATATATTTATCAAAACATAACTTTTTTATTTTAATTTGACTGAGTGGTTTAAATATCTTATAGATATGATACAGCATTATTCCCTATACAAAGCTTGTATAAGTGATGAGATTTTTCATTAAACATTATGTGTCGTGACTTTGACAGCTTTGTTGCAGTAGAAAAATGGTGATCGGAGAAACAGAGGGAGAGAAAGCAACGTTAATGAATGGATAGATTATACTTTATGCACTGTCTATAGATACATTGATGTATAAGATGTAATAAAATTTTGTTATTTATTTGTTCCAATTATGTAAAATAATTAATTAGAATAAGTTATTAAATGATTTTATTTTTTTGTTTATTATAAATTATCATTTATAGTTTTTTTTTTCAAAATGATATTAAAATATTAAATTATTTAATTAAAAAATTTTATAATAAATAAAATTCTGAAAATAGTTTTGAATTAAAAATAACTAGGGAAAAATCTCTTGCTAAATTAGCAAGGGAAAATCCCTTTCTAATTTAGCTAGGGAATTTCACTAGCTAATATAGTTAGGGATATCTTTATTTTAGCAAAGGATTTTTCCGTCGCTAAATTTATTTAGCTAGAGACTATTTCCATCACTAAAATTTAGCGACATGTACTTTAGCTTGGAAAACCTTCCCTCGTTATTTTTGTTTAGCTATGGAAAATCTTATTTAGCTTGCTAATTTAGCTAGGGAAATTATCTTTTTTAGCAAGTAATTTTTTCGTCGCTAAATATTTATCTAGGGATACTTTCCTTCGCTAAATTTTAGCGAGGAGCACTTTAGATAAGGAACTGAAACATCTATAATCTGTCGCTATATCCTATTTAGCGATGAAAATACTCATTTAGCTTGGGAATTGTCCCTAGCTATATGAGATTTTTCTTGTAGTGAGAAGAATAATAAGGATAAGAAGAAAAAATAAAAATAGGGAGATTAAGAAGAATAAGAAGAATATGAATAATAATAAGAATTATAAGAATAAGAATAAAAAAAAGAATACAAATAATAAGAAGAATAAGAATGATAATAAGAATTACAAGAATATGAAGAATAAGAATAATAAGAATAATAAGAATAATAAGAATAATAAGAAGAATATGAAGAATATAAAAAATAAGAAGAATAAGAAACATGACAAGGCCGAGCATGGCTAGGGTGTGTGTGGAGGTGGATGTTTCTGCCTCTATCTCAAATAGAGTGTGGGAAGGCAGTGGACACTCAGGTGGGCATTGGCAAAAAATAATTGCCGAGAATCTTCCCCAATACTATTTTTAGAAACTGGGTCATTCAATTTGGAATTGCATTGTTACAGGGGGGTGTGGGATGAGGGATTGGCAGAACAGATTTGAGGGATTGTGGGAAAAATGGGCTAGAAAATGGAAAAAGGATATGGCATTTCGGGCATAAGATGTGAGGGCAGAGGGGGGGCTGAAAGGCTCGGGTAGTAGGGCAGGGGGGGGGAGAATAGAGAGGGCATGGAAGAAGGGTTGGGGAAAGGGTAGGAAGCATTGAGAGTGAGGGAGGCAGTAGAAGATGCAGGCAGCAGGGCAGAAAAGTTGGGGGAGGGAAGGAAGCATTGGGAGAGAGTAGATGATGTGGGTAGTAGGGCAGAAGATTTGGGGGGAGGGGAGGAAGATGGAGATAGTGAGGAAGGAAGGAGAAAGATACTAGAAATAAATAAGTGGTTAAATGAGTGGGTTAAGGAGATTGAGAGGGCAGGGAGGAAAGGTTTCGGAAAGAGGTATGCAAAGAAAAAGCAGAAATAGAATCTAATTTCGAAAATGAAATAATAAATTTTAATGGGGAGAAAGATGACCTCCTTTTGGAGTAGGGGACCGAGGCTAAAAGCTGGCCCATTATGGACAGGCAAAAAGAAATGCAAAGTCTAGAATTGACTTTGACACAAGATGATTCAAGGAGGATGGTTCAAAAAGCATGGAAAGGGTTACCGAATAGTAGAGATAGTATGATAGAAGAATTAAAATTAATGAATTTCCAAATAAGTAAATTAAAATTAGCAACTAAAAATGACCAGGCCAAGACAATCATATACAAAGGTTCAAGAAATAGGAAAAAATATTTAAATATGTATTATGAGTCAAGATGCATAACTAGAGCACAAGCTAGACCTAATAATGTATAATAGTTTATACTGGAACATAAGAGGAGTAGTAAATACTCTGTTGATAAATAGAATTTAAAAATTAATTAAATTTCATAATATTAGAATAGTAATAATAGCGGAACCTATGGTTAATAAAAATATTTGGAATTATATAAAAAGAAGTTAGGTCTAGAAAATGCATTCTCTAATAATAATGGTAAGTTATGATTGTTATGGAAAAAGAAAATTGATATAGAAATCATTTTAGAGTCGGAACAGATCATTAAATGTAAACTAAAGAAGAATACTGATCCAATAATATCGGTGGAGTATGCTATTAACTTGAAAAAAAAGGAAAGATTTATGGGATGAAATGAGGAAGATAGCCGATATAAACACTCCATGAATCATAGTAGGGGACTTTAATGTAATTAGAAATGCTAAAGAAAAAAAAGGAGGAAAGTCGCCTGACCCCTTAGCTATAACTCAATTCAATGAGGTAATTAATAACATGAATCTTATGGAAGTTGAGTACTTGGGTCCTAGTTTCACATGGTGCAATGACAAGAAAAATAGGGGAACGATCTGGTCTGGACTTGAGTCATAGAAATTATCCATAATATTAAATGGGTGGACTACTGTGGAGGGGTTAGTGTAAAACACCTAAGCATAACATGCTCAGATCACAACCCCCCTTCTTCTAGGATTTAAAGTTAGAGAGGGGAAGAATAAAATTTTTAAATTTCAGAACATGTGAGGCTTGCATAGAGAGTTTGATGGAGTAGTAAAAACCTCATGGAAAAAACCAACAAATGGGAACCCCATGTAGGTTCTAGCTACAAAATTACGTAGGCTAAGATTTGAACTTGGCAGGTGAAATAGAGAGATTTGGGAATATAAACAAGAATATTCAGGATACCGACTGAGACATATTAATTTAACTACAAAATAGGTTCTAGCTACAAGTGGGATTCCTTAACAACATATTAATGATGGAAAACATTAATTTAACTACAAAACTAATGAAAGAAATAGGGGCCAACGTTAGGGGTTATAATGTGATTATGAAATTAGATTTGTCTAAAGCAGTTGACATAGTAGAATGAGACATTTTATGCTACACAATGAGGAAAATGAGATTTTCAGAATTCTAGATAGATCTAATGTATAGATGTATCTCTAGAGCATGAGTTAAAATTCTAATTAATGGGGAGGCTGGCGGTGATTTTAAGCCAATTAGGGGACTTAGACTGAGGGATCCTTTATCTCCATTATTATTTAATATATACATATAATTGTTAAAAAGTAATTTAAAAAAATGGAGGATAATATTACCATTTTAAATGACCTAGACATACTCCAAATGTAAGCTACCTAGCTTATGTAGATGATATAATTGTTTTTACAAATGTCGGGAGCAAATTATTATAGAATATGATGCAGCTATTTGACATATTAGAGGAAGAAATGGGTCAACAACTTAATAAAAATAAATATCATTTCGTGGTTTCAAGGAAAGCACCTGAAATGACAATTCAAAGAATAAAAAAAATTACATGCTTTGAGCAGAATAAAGGGGCACTAATGTATTTGGGTTGTCCTATATATGAGGGTAGACTGAAAAAAGATTATTTAACATTTTTAATGAAAAATTTAAAAGGTAAAATACCAGGATGGAAGGAGAATATGTTAAGCAATGCAGGAATAATCACATTAATTAAACATGTTCTTCAAGGAATTATAGCACACATCTTAATGTCCTTATAGCCACCAAAGAAGATCTTGAACAGCTTTGAGAAAGAAATGACTAACTTCTTATGGGGTAAAAAAATAGGAAAAAATAAGTTACATTAAAAAAAATGGGAAGATATATGCTGCTTAAAGGAGGAAGCGGGTCTAGGTTTGTCAAAATTAAATGATGTGACCAAGGCATGGGCATGTAAGAACTAGTGGAGGCTCAAACAGAATGATAGTCTGTGGGCAAGTTATATGAAAGCTAGATATGGTACAAGAAATAAAAAATGCAGGAATCTTAAAAAAACATCTAAAAATTGGAACATGATGATTAAACAAAAAGAATTAATTGAGAAGTTCATAGGGGAAGTTCATGCTTAATCAATAATATATGGAGTTGGACCCTAAATTCATAGGGGATGTTCATGCTTAAAAGTGCAAAGATTTTAGTAAAAAAAATCAGTCAAGAAGCTCTTAAGGGAGTTTGGTTGAAAGCGATCTCACAAAAAAGGAATGTATTCATGTGGAAGCTTTTATCGAATGCTATTCCCATGGACTCGAATATTCAGTTGAAGGGGATAAAATTAGCTTCCCTGTGTGAATGATATTTTACTAACATAGAAAGTGTAAACCATTTATTTTCAACAAGGAAAATAGTGGTGGAAGTCTTTAATTATATGAGATAGATGCACAAGTAAGCAACAAATTAGAAGATATCAAGAAAAGATTAATGAGATGGAAGATAAGTCATACAAAGAATAAGGTATGTAATTGGTTAATGAATTACATTCCGCACATCACAGTCTGGAATCTGTGGAAAGCCAGGAATAGAAGTTTGTTCGAAAATATTAAAATGGATGCTAAGCATATAATAGAAGAAATTTAAAAAGATTGTTTATGGATATCATCAGGATTTCCACTAAAACTTAAAAATACTGAAATAGAAGATGAGAAAAGAAGGTTTTGGAGATTACATGCAATCAAGAAAAAAATCTCTGAGGTTAGAGTGGTGAGATGGGAAAAACCTTTGTAGGGAAGGCTTGCTTTAAACACAGATGGTAGTTTAACAGAGATATAGGAGAGACAGGGGAAGGAGGGGTGATAAGAAATGATCAGGGCAAAGTTATAAAAGCGTATACAATTAAAGAAAAAGCATCCTTAACTCTGCATGCAGAAATTTTAGCCTTAAATAAAGGCCTTAAAATATGCAAAGAAAATTTTTATATTAACTTAAGAGTACAAGTGGATCCGAGTATACTGGTGAATCTAGTTATGAATAAGATAGAAATGTGGAAATATGAAGAACATATAGAGTTAATTAGAAGTTTTTTATCCGACTTAAAAGGGAAAATTAAGCATTTATATAGGGAAGCTACTGTTGTAGAAGATAACTTAGCCAGAGGAAGTTTGAAGAAGAGATTACAAGAGTTTGAGAAAGGCAATATACCAGAAAAATATAAAGGCCTAAGCAAAGTAGATAAAGTAGAATTTATGTATATCAGAATTCAAAAGCAGTAGCAAATTTCGATCTCCCCGATCCTGTGGGGTTATAAATAAACATATATGGCTATGCTTTGTTTTTAAGGTTTATAGGTATAAGCCAAGATGAAGGGATTGGGAAAAGGTTTATGGAAAATGGCCTGCCATATTAAGTAGGATACTATTTTTATGTATTTAAAGTGCAAGAATTGCAAAACTATATAAGGCAGAGAGTGAGGGAATTAATTTATAGGATGGCAAAATAAAGCAACTCCATTGGTTAGGAGGCTATTAAATTACAAATATTTGTTTTATGTTTTGGTTGTGGTACAGTGTCAAATGCATACATGAGGCAAATGGTCAGTGAAAATGCATGAAAATAGTGCATGAAACACCATAAGGTAGGGACTGCAAAGGGTTGAGAAATTAAAATAGTAATGCATACTTGAGGTAATTAAATTACAAATATTGGGTTTTATATTTTGGTTTGTGGTAGTGCAGGGACTACAAAGCAATATAAGACAGAGAGTGAGGCTGCCAAATTAAATATCTATTTTCTATGTTTTAGCTTTTGATGTAGAGGAGACAGTCAAATGCATACATTAGGCAAAATAAAATGAAGGATGTCAAATTTAATTAAACTTATGAAGATGGAAAAAGCTGCAGCTATAAGAGAAATTATCAAATGCATGTTTTACCTTTTATGTTTAAGGGGGTAAAAAGGGGTTAAGGGCTATAACAGATTCATTTTATACTTTATTAGGCTGATTTAAGTGCAGGGGTATGATGACTTAGGCAGAGAGGATACCAAGTAGTAAAATAGTTTGCAAGGGGTAGTGAATGGTTATGCTGCTGGCAGATATTAGTAATCTATGTTTTGGGCATTATGTTTGTTTTGCAGGGTCAAATGCATTTATTATAGATGGCAAAGGAAAGGAAACAAGAAAAAAATAGTTGAGTTGAGAGGATACCAAAATTTTATTCAAAAGCATGCAAGGGGACTGTAGAAGGGAAAGGGGTCAACAAAAAGCATAGGGGATAGAGCAATAAAAGATAAACAGGCCGTAAAATAGAATAAAGCACAAAACAAAATGGAATGAGGCATTTTGAGATAGGACAAATAGATTTATGAAATGTGTATTGCTTTTATTTATACAATGGTGTAAAAAGGAAAAAAGAGTAGCTATAGATTGTAAAAATGGTATTCCTCCGCCAAAAGAAATGGTTTTTTATTAATAAAACAAACTTTTGCAAAAAAAAAGAATAATAATAATAATAATAAGAAAAATAAAAACAATACGATAAATAATAAGAATAAGAAGAATAAGAAGAATTAGAAGAATAAGAAGGATAAAAAGAATAAAAAGAATGAGAAGAATGAGAAGAATAAGAATAATGAGAAGAATGAGAAGAATAAGAATAATGAGAAAAATAAAAAGAATAAGAAGAATAAGAAGAATAAGAATAATAAGAATAATAAGAATAATAAGAATAATAAGAATAATAAGAATAATAAGAAGAATATGAAGAATAAAAAGTATAAGAAGAATAAAAAGTATAAGAAGAATAAGAAGAATATGAAGAATATAAAGAATAAGAAGAATAAAAAGATTAAGAAGATTAAGAAGAATATGAAGAATTATAAGAATTACAATAATAAGAAGAATAAAAAGAATAAGAATAAAAGAAAGAATAATAAGAATAAAAAAAATAAGAAAAATAAGAATAATAAAAAGATTAAGAAATATAAAAAGAATAATATGCATAAGTAGAATAATACGAATAAGAAGAATCAGAAGAATAAGAAGAGTAAGAAGAATAAGAAGAATAAGATGAATAATAAAAATAAGAAGAATAAAAAGAATAAAAAGATTTAGAGGGAATAAGAAGAATAAAAAGAATAAGAAGATTTAGAAGACTAAGAAGAAAAAAAAATTAATTCAACAATTAAGAAGAATAAGAATAATAAAAAGAATAAGAACAATAATAAGAATAAGAAGAATAATAAAAATAATAAAAATAAGAAGAATAAGAAAAATAAGAAGAATAAAAAGAATAAAAAGTATAAGAAGAAAAGAATAATTAAAAGAATAAAAAGAATAAGTAGAATAAGAAGAATATGAAGACTTAGAAGAATAAGAAGAATACCAAAAATAAGAAGAATAAGAAAAATAAGAAGAATAAAAAGAATAAAAAAATAAGAGGAATTAAAAGAAAATGAAAGTAAGAAGAATATGATTAATAAAAAGTATAAAAAGAACAAGAAGAAAATGAAGAATAAATTAAATATATTGAATAAAAAAGAATAAGAAGAATAAGAATAAGAAGAATAAGAAGAATAAGAAAAATAAGAAAATAAAGAAAAATAAGAAGAAGCAAAAAAATAGTAAGAATAAGAAGAATAAGAAAAATAAGAAAAATATGAAGAATAATAAAAAAATATATAGATTAATAAGGATAATAAGAATAAGAAGAATAATAAGAATAAGAAGAAAAAGAAGAAAAAGTAGAATAGGAAGAATAAGAAGAATAAGAAGAATAAGAAGAATAAGAATAAAAAGAAGAAAAGTATAATAAGAAGAATAAAAAGATTAAGAAGAATTAGAAGAATACGAAGAATAAAGAAAATAAGAAGAAAAAGAAGAAAAAAGAAGAATCAAAAGAATCAAAAGAATAAGAAAAATAAGAAGAATAAGAAATATAAGAAAAATAAGAAAAATCAAAAAAATAAGAATAAGAAAAATATGAAAAATATGAAGAATAAGATGAATAAGAAAATAATAAGAATAAGTAGAATAATAAAAATATTAAGAATAAGAAGACTATGAAGAACATGAAGAATAAGAATAATTCGAAGAATAACAAGAGTATGAAGAATAATAAGAATAATAATAATAATAATAATAATAATAAGTATAATAAGAAGAATAAAAAAATTAAAAAGAATAAGATGAATAAGAAAAATAACAAGAATAACAAAGAATAACAAGAATTACAAGAATAAGAAGAATAAAAAGCAAAATAATATTAAGAAGATAAGAAAAATAAGAAGAATAGAAAAAACAAAAAGATTAATAATAATAAAGAAGAAAAATAAGAAGAATAAAAAAAATAAGAAGAATAAGAAGGATAAGAAGAATATTAAGGATATAAATTTAGAAGAATAAGAAGAATGAGAAGAATGAGAAGAATGAGAAGAATGAGAAGAATGAGAAGAATGAGAAGAATGAGAAGAATGAGAAGAATAAGAAGAATAAGAAGAAAAAGAATAAAAAGAAAAATAAAATAATAAGCAGAATAAGAAGATTAAGAAGAATAAGAAGAATAAATAGAATAAGAATAATAAGAATAATAAGAAGAATAAAAAGAATAAGAAAATAAAAAAAATAAGAAGAATAAGAAGAATAGAAGATTAAGAAGAATAAGAAGAATAAGAAGAATAAAAAGAAAAAGAAAATTAGAAGAATAAGAAGAATAAGAAGAATAAGAATATTAAAAGATTAAGAAGAATATGAAGAATAAGAAAAATAAGAAGGATAAGAAGAATAAAAAGATTCAGAATAATAATAAGAATAAGATGAATAAGATGAATAATAAGAATAAGAAGAATAAATAAAATAAGAAGAATAAAAAGAATAAGAAGAACGAGAAGAATAAGCATAATAATAAGAATTAGAAGACTTAGAAGAATAAGAATAATAAGAAGAATAAGAAAAATAAAAAGAATAAGAAAAATAAAAAGAATATATAAAAAGATTAAGAAAAATAAGAGGAATTAGAAGATATAAGAAAAATAAAAAGAATATGATGAATAAGAAGTATAAAAATAATAAGAAGAATGCAAAGATTAAGTAGAATAGGAAGAATAAGAAGAATAAATAGAATAAGAAGAATAAGAAGAATACGAACAATAAGAAGAATAAGAAGAATAAGTACAATAAAAAAAATAAGAAGAATAAGAATAAGAAGAAGAAGCAGAAAATAGAATAATTTCTTTTCTTCATGATTCCCAAGAAGGTTAACCCACAAAAAGCGAGGATTATATACCTATAAGTTTATGTAACTTGGTTTACAAAATTCTAGCAAAAGTCCTTCATAATAAGCTAATTAGGTTAATTCCCTCTATTATATCGGCTGAACAAATAGGATTTGTCAAAAATAGATTAATAATGTAATATATCAATCGAACCACATAATTGATGAAAGAATTAGGTGCTAAAGTTAGAGGTCATAATATGATTATGATGTTACATCTATCTAAAGAATTTGATATAGTAGAATGGGACATTTTATGCTATATAATGAGGAAAATAAGAATTTCAGAATTTTGGATAGATCTAATTTATAGATGCATTTCTAGTGCTAGGGTTAAAATCTTGATCAACGAGAAGGCAGATAGAGAATTTAAGCTAGTCAGAGGGCTTAGGCAGGGGGACCCATTATCCCCAACCTTATTTAATATATATATATATATATATATATATATAGAAATACTAATAATAAATTTAAAGGAGAAAATGAAAGAGGGCAAGATTCTTATCTTTAAACAACCTAGACAATCCCCCAATGTGAGCTTCTTGGTGTATGCAGATGATGTGATTATTTTAACAAATGATGTTTGCACATCACTGAGGAATATGATGAGTATATTTGATATACTGGAGGAAGAAACGAAACAACAACTCAATAAAAACAAATGTTAATTTGTGTTTACAGAAAAACCACCTGAAAGGATAGTTCACTGATTTAAAAGAATTACAGGCTTTGAACAGAAAATAGGGCATCGGTGTACTTGGGGTGCCCAATCTATGACGGAAGATTGAAGGAAGAATATCTATCTTTTCTGATGAACAAACTTAGATGTAAAATAGTAGGATACAAAGAGAATATTTTGAGCACAGCGGGGTGAATTACATTAATCAAACATGTTTTACAAGGCTTTATTGCACATATTCTAATGACTTTACAGCCCCAGATGAAGATTTTGAGTAACTTAGAGTAGGAGATTGTTAATTTCTTATGGGGTAAAAAAGCAGGAAAAAACAAGTTACACTGGAAAAATTGGGAAGACATATGTTGTCCAAAGTAGGAGCCAGGCCTAGTTTAAACAAGTTAAATGATATGGCTAAAGGCTCGGCATGCAAGAATTGGTGGAGGCTCATACAAAATGATAGTCTATGGGCTAGATACATGAAAGCTAGATGTGGAATAGGAAATAAAGCATTCAAGAATTCTAAAAAAGCATCTAAAATCTGGATAATGATTCTAAACAAAAAAAAATTAGTGGAAAGTATTGCACTCTTAATTAATAATGAATGGAGATGGATTCTGAACTCATAGGGGAGGTTTACACTTAAAAGTGCATAATTATTAGTTAGAAATGAAAAGACCCTCCAAGAATCATTTAAAGGAGCTTGGGTGAAAGAGATACCACAAAAAAGTAACATATTTATGTGGAAGCTTCTATAGAATGCCATTCCTATTGATTTTAATATTCAAAGGAAATGGGTTAAATTAGCCTCTAGGTGTGACTGTTGTTTCACCAGCACAAAAAGCACAAATCACTTATTCTCAAAAAAAATATAGCGGTGGAAGTCTAGGGCCACCTAGGAAAAGAGACACAAATAACTAATAAGATAAAGGATCTCAAAGATAGATTAATGAGATGGAGGGTAATACACACAAAGAACAAAATATGTAACTGGCTAATAAATTATATCCCACATATCACTATCTGGTGTTTATGGAAAACTAGAAACAAAAGTAGGTTTTAGGGTATTAAAATGAATGCTAATTATATAATAGAAAAATTTAAAAAGAATGCTCATGGATTTCAACAGGGATTCCTTTAAGACTCAGAATCACTCAAATGGAAGATGAAAAAATAAAGATATGGGGCCTTCATGAAATCAAGGCAAAATACTTTAGATAAGGATGGTCTGCTAGAATAAGCCTCCACGGGAAAGGATTGCTCTAAAGACGGACGGGAGATTTAATAGGGGTATGGGTATGGTAGGAGGAGGAGGAGGGGTGATAAGGAATGAGCAAGGAGGCATTTTAAAAGCATTTATAATGAAGGAAAAAGCATCTTCAGCTTTGCATGTGAAAATAATAGTCTTGCTCAAGGGCCTTCAAATTTGTAGAGATTACTCATTTACAAACATTCGTACACATGTAGACTCTAGTCTACTAGTGAGCCTAGTTATAAGTAAAATAGAGATGTGGTATTATCATGAGTATATAGTTTTATTTAAAAGCCTTTTAACATATCTAAAAGGAGAAATAACACATACATTCTAGGAAGCAGATGCTCTTATAGATGAACTAGTAGAGGAAGGTATGAGGAAGGATTTATAAGTGTTTGATGGGGTAAATAGACTAGATAAATACAAAGGCATAATTATATTAGATAGAATGGAATTCTCTTATATTAGAATCCAAAAACATAAGGTGGTTAGAAGAAGTTGTAAAATTTAAAGATCTCCCTAGACCTGTGGAGAAATTGCAGAATTATACCTCTGCTTTTTAGATTTACTAAAAATCTTACATATTGGCTATGATCGAAGAGCAGGGAAAGCTGCAAACTGTAGGGTATGATGAATGTTATATACTATAAAAGTGTATAATGAATGTAGTAAATATTTTAGAAGAAATTAAAAAAGAATGTGCATTTATCTCAGCTTGTAGCCCTATTAAGCTTGGAAGTGTAGTAATAGATAAAAACATGAAAGAATCTTGGGGTCTATTTACAAGGACAAAGGAAAGACCAGAAATTAAAATTATCAGATGGAAGAAGCCTCAACGTAATTGTCTAGTATTAAATATAGATGGGAGCTTTAAAAGGGATACGAGAGCGGCAAGTGGAGGGGGGGGTTATAAGAAATGAGGAAGGCAAAGTGATAAGAGCATTCACAATGAATGGTTTAGCCTCCTCCTCCATGGATGTAGAGGTTATGGCTTCGTATAAAGGTTTAAAAATATGTAAAGATAATAATTTTCAGAATATTCAAGTGCAAGTCGATTCGAGTTTATTAGTAGATTTAGTAATAGAAAAAATAGAGCTATGGAAACTAGAAAAAGATATTGATAAAATTAAAACTCTACTAATATAACTTAAAGGAAAAATTATACATATATTCAGAGAAGCAAATGCTTTGGCAGAAAAATTAGCAGAAGAGTGTATAAAGAGAGGTTTTCAAGAATTTGAAGAGAAAGATATCCCTGACAAATACAAAGGATTAATAAGTTTAGATAAAATAGGTTTTCCATATATTAGAATTCAAAAAAACAAAAAGTAAAAATTAGATCTAAAGGATAAAGAGGGGTAGAGAATAATTTTAAAAAAAAATAAAAATAAAAAGCTGATATACTAAAAAAAAGATAAATTTTGTAGATACATACTTTTTGACAGGAGGAGGTCATCAAACAAGTGAAGAGCCACCCCGGTCCTGTGGAGAGGGCAATAAAAGAAAAAAAAACTGTTAGCTTGGGATATTGGAATTTTGTTTTGTTTGGTTGTGTTTTTGGGTTTTGTTTTCAGACAGGATAAAGATTTAAGGAGCAGAGAAAGTAAAGCTGCTGCAAGGCTGGATTTTCTACCTTTTTTTCTGTTTGTTTCTGGTTTCAGGATAGCATTAAACGGGCCATCAATTCATGCTCTTTTTATCTAAAGTAATCTGGAACTAGCAAGAGTCTACAATAGTCATGTGTTATGTATTTCAAACAGTTCTAAAGTCATGTGTTAGGTATACAAAGGGATATAAGAAGTCTGTAATTTTTAGAATTTATGTGCTATGTTTTAAATAAAAAGACCTAGGAAAGGTAAGTGTCTAGTTTAGGAGTTCGGCAAAGATCAAGATGTGGCTAAGCTGACTTGAAACAGCTATTAAGAAGAAAGTTAAAAGCTATATCGGAGAATTAAGAAAGGCAAAAGAATGAACAGACAACATGTAGAGAAAAGGCTCGGTAGAAACTCGTGTAGCATGGTGACAAGGTAATTTAAAAAGTAGGAAATAATTTTTTCTTGCAGGGAAATAGGGCATATAAAGCATAGAGAAGGGGAAATTTGGATAAAGATCAGTGATGATCTATGGAGTGCTAAGAAAATAAAAGATGGAAGCCTTTAGCAAAATGAAAGATAGGATAAAGATCAAGTGCAGATATTAGAAAGTAGAAGGTAGCAGGCATGCTGCACCAAATGGGTGTTGGGCAAAAGGCTGACTGGTTATATACTACTATATTCTGCTATGTTCTTGGTTTTCGTATGTTTGCTAGAATATAGGGTCTGCAGCTGCCAAATGATCTAGCAACACAAGACAGACAACAAATTAAAGCATAAGGATAACCAAGCTATGGTTAAACTGGATAAAATAACAAAGAGGCTGCCAAAATTATTACCTGAAGAAGTAGTAGATAAGCTATCAGGAAGTAAGCGGCTATAGTTCTGAAAGAAAGAAAGTGGCTATAGTTGTGAAAGGAATCAAGCATGATGATAACGGGCAGAGAAGAAAAAGAAAAATAGGGCATGCTATACATCATGTTATATATTAAGGACAAACTCAAAGCTATTTTATTTCATATAAAGCTCGACTGTAAAACTCTATTATGCATTGTTTTTTTTGTCAATGATGTAAAAGGGACAAAGGGTAGTTCTCTAGATTGTAACTATGGTATTCCTCCGCCAAAAGAGAGGGTTTAATAATTAATAAAACAAACCTTTAAAAAAATACTATAAAAGTGTATAATTGTGTTGGTGGCATGGCTTTGTAGTACAAAAAATACAAAATGATACTTAGAAGCAAACATGATTCTACTAGCTTTATTGTTTGTTGACTTTATTTTAAAGTTTAATTAAGCAGACAACATAGTTCTTTTCTTTGAGTAAGGTCATCTTAAACTTGCTCAAATTTGTATTGCACTATATTTCTATTTGCATGGGTTTGGTGGTTTAGTTCCGTAGGTTATTTCAACATATGAAAGATAAGTCAAAGATCTCTAAGATCAGTTCAAATGTAGTTAATAGAAAGTAGAATGTAGAAGGCATGTGCACTAGACTACCTAAACTATAGCTGTTTGGTAAGAGGCTGGGCAAAGCTGTCTGTTCTGCTTTGTTCATGGTATATGTATGTTTGCTGGAAAGTAGGGTCTGTAGTTGTCAAATGCTATAAGATTTATCAACATAAGACAAACAAAAAATTAAAGCTTAGGGATCACCAAGCTATGTTGGAACCGGATAAAAGAGCAAAGAGGCAGCCAAAATTGTAAGATAGAAAAGTAGTATATAAGCTATTAAGAAAGGAAAGTGGCTATAGCTATGAAAGAAAGCAAGCATATGAAGACTTAATGGGTAGAGAAGAAAAGAGTAAAACATTTAAAGCATGCGACACCTAATGAAAATTAGATTGAGGAAATAACTCAGTTTTTTTTTATTTTTAAACAGAAAGAGCGGACAAATTTTTAATTGTTCATTGTTTTTTATTTTGTTACTGGTGTAAAAGAGGAAAGGGTCGTTTTCTAGATTATAACAATAGTATTCCTCTAACAAAAGAGAGGGTTTTTATAATTAATAAAACAAACCTTTAAAAAAAAAGAAGCAGAAAAATAATAAGAATAAGAAGAATAAGAAAAATAAGAAAAATAAGATGAATAATAAGAATGTGTAGATAAATAAGAATAATAAGAATAAGAAGAATATTAAGAATAAGAAGAATAAGAAAAAGAAAAAGAAAAAGAAGAATAAGAAGAATAACTAGAATAATAAGAATAAGAAGAAAATGATAAAAATAAGAAGAAGAATAATAAAAAGATTAATAAGAAGAAGAATAATAATAAAGAATTAGAAGAATAAGAAGAATAAGAAAAATAAGAAGAAGAATAAGTAAAAGAAGAAAAAGAATAAACAGAAGAATAAGAAAAAAAAGAAGAATAAAAAGAAAAAAAAGAATCAGAATAATAAGAAAAATCAAAAATATAAGAAAAATATGAAGAATATAAAGAATAAGAAGAATAAGAGGAATAAAAGAATAATAAGAATAAGAAGAATAATAAAAATAATAAGAATAAGAAGAATAAGAAGAACATAAAAAATAAGAATAATTAGAAGAATAAAAATAATAAGAATAAGAAGATAAGTATAATAAGAAGAATAAAAAGATTAAGAAGAATAACAAGAATAAGGAGAATAAGAAGAATAAGAAGCATAATAAGATTAAGAAGAATAATAAAAATAAGAAGAATAAGAAGAATAAAAAGGATAAAAAGAATAAAAAAAATAAGAAGAATAACTAGAAAAAAAAGATTAAGAATAATAAGATGAATAAGAAAAATAAGAAGATTAAGAAGAATAAGTAAAATAAGAAGAATAAGAAGAATAAAAAGTATAAGAGGAATAAAAAGAATAAAAAAAATAAGAAGAATAAAAAGAATAATGAGAATAAGAATAAAAAGAAGAATAAAAAAAAAGAAGAATAATAAAAAAGAAGAATAAGTAGAATAAAAAGAATAAGAAGAATAATAAGAATGAGAAGAATTAGAACAATTAGAAGAATAATAAGAATAAAAAGAATTATAAAATAAGTAGAAAAAGAACAATAATAAGAATAAGAAGAATAATAAAAATAATAAGAATAATAAGAATAAGAAGAATAAGTAGAATAAGAAGAATAAGCAGAATTAGAAGAATTAGAAGACTCAAAAGAATAAGAAGAATAATAAAATAAGGAGAATAAAAAAAATAAGAGGAATTAAAAGAATATAAAAAATTAGAAGAATATGATGAATAAGAAGTATAAAATGAATAAGAAGAATAATTCAAATTATTCTTATAATTTTTTTTATTTTTTATTATTTTGATTCTACTTATTCTTCTTATTCTTCTTATTCTTCTAATTCTTCTTATTATTCTTATTCTTCTTATTCTAATTATTCTTCTTATTTTTTTATTCTTCTTATTTTTTTTATTCTTTTTATTCTTCTTATTCTACTTATTCTTCTTATTCTACTTATTCTTCTTATTCTACAAATTCTTCTTATTCTACTAATTCTTCTTATTCTTCTTATTCTTATTATTCTTCTTATTCTTCTAATTCTTCGTATTATTCTTTGTCTATTTATTGATCTTATTCTTCTTATTCTTTTTTTTCTATTTATTCTTCTAATCTTTATATATTTTTTATCTTCTTATTCTTTTTATTCTTTTTATCCGTCATGTTATTCTTCTTATTCTTCTAATTCTTTTTATTCTATATATTCTTATTATTCTTTTTATAAGTATTTTTATTTTTATTTTTCTTATACTTTTTATTCTTTATATTCTACTTATTTTTATTATTCTTTTTATTTTTCTAATTCTTCTTATTCTTTTTTTTTCTTCCTATTCTTATAATTTTTATTATTTTTTCTTAATCTTGTTATTCTTCTAATTCTTATTAATCTTCTTTTTCTTCTTTTTCTTTTTATTCTTCTAAATCTTCTTATTCTTTTTATTTTTCTTATTCTTCTTATTATTCTAATTATTATTATTATTATTATTCTATTTATTCTTCTTATTCTTCTTATTCTTATTATTCTTTTTATTTTTCTTATTCTTCTTATTCTTCTTATTATTCTTATTTTTCTTATTCTTCTAATTTTTGTTATTCTTCTTATTCTTCTTATTCTTCTTATTCTTTTTATTCTTATTAATCTTTTTATTATTCTTATTCTTTTTATTCTTTTTATTATTTTAAGTCTACAAATTATTATTATTCTGGTAATTCTTCTTATTCTTATTATTCTTTTTATTATCCTTATTGTTCTTATTATTCTTATTCTAATAATTATTTATATTCTTCTTATTCTTTTTATTCTTCTAATTCTAAATTTCATTTTTATTCTTCTTATTCTTTTTATATTCTTATTTTTCCTATTCTTTATTTTTTTTATTCTTATTATTCTTCTTATTCTTCTTTTTTTTTAATTTTTAATTATTTATCTGATTCTTCTTATTCTTGTTTTTCTTTGTATTCTTCGTATTATTCTTATTCTATTTATTCTATTTATTCTTCTTATTCTTCTTATTCTTCTAATTTTTCGTATTCTTTTTATATTCTTATTCTTTTTAATCTTTTTATGCTTCTTACTCTTCTTATTCATTTTAATCTATATTTTCTTCTTATTCTTCTAAGTCATATAATTCATCTTTTTATACTTATTCTTATATTCTTTTTATTTTTTATTCCTCTTATTATACTTATTCTCATTAATTTTTTTATTCTTCTTATTCTTTTTATTTTTTTTATTCTTCTTATTCTTCTTATTCTTCTTATTCTTCTTGTTCTTCTTATTATTCTTATTTTTCTTATTATTCTTATTCTTCTGATTCTTTTTTTATCATCTTATTCTTCTGATTCTTCTTATTATGCTTATTTTTCTTTTTTTTCATATATTTTTTATTCTTGTTTTCTTTTTTTTTTCTTATTCTTCTTTTTTTTATTCTTCTTGTTCTTATTTTTATTCTTCTTATTCTACTTATTCTTTTTATTCTTGTTATTCTTCTTATTTTTTTTATTTTTATTCTTCCTATTCTTCTTATTTTTATTCTTCTTATTCTATATATTCTTCTTATTCTTTTTTATTCTTCTTATTCTTCCTATTCTTCTAATTCTTTTTATTATTTTTATTGTTATTCTTCTTCTTGTTCCTAATCTTCTTTTTGTTCTTATAGCTCTACTTCTTTTAATTCATCTTATTCATCTTATTCTTCTTATTATTCTTATTTTTCTTATTCATCTTATATGACTTTTTATTCTAATTCTTTTACTTCTTCTTATTCTTGTTATTCTTGTTATTTTTTTATTCTTTTTATTGTTCTAATTATTCGTATTTTTTTATTCTTCTTATTTTTCTTATTCTTTTTATTTTTCTTATTATTTTATTCTTTTTATTCTTCTTATTCTTCTTATTCTACTTATTCTTATTATTTTTTTAAACTTCTTATTCTTTTTATTCATCATATTTTTTTTATGTTTCTGATTATTCTTATTCTTCTTATTTTTCTAATACTTCTAGTACTTCTTCTTATTATTCTTATTATTATTATTATTCTTCTTATTTTTATTATTCTTCTTATTATTCTTTTATTTTTATTCTTCTTATTCTTGTTATTCTTATTATTCTTTTATTCTTCTTATTCTTTGTATTCTTCTTATTCTTCTATTTCGCATTATTCTACTTATTCTTTTTAATCTTCTTATCTTTCTTTTTCTTTTTATTGTTCTTTTTTTTATTATTCTTCTTATTCTTTTTATTCTTCTTATTCTTATTATTTTTTATTAGTCTATTTATTCTTCTTATTCTTTATATTATTCTTATTCTTCATAATATTCTTATTCTTCTTATTATTTGTATTCTTCTTATTTTTCCTATTCTTCTTATTCTTTTGATTCTTCTTATTCTACCGATTCTTCTGATCCTTCTTATTCTTTTTATTCTTCTTTTTTTAAGGTTTGTTTTATTATTATAACCCTCTCTTTTGGCGGAGGAATACCATTTTTACAAGCTAAGATCTAACCCTTTTCCCTTTTACACCCACTTACAAAATAAATAAAATAAATGAGCCATAACATTCTAACTTTTTAATAAAAGCCCATGGTAGACTTTCATAGAATGGAATTTGAGTTGGTTTTTTGCTAAGTCGGTGGCTATTTTTGCTAAAATGGAAGATTTTTCCATCTAAATTTTAGGGCTTATCTTAAACTCCTCAGCTTACTCCTTTCCTTAGCTTCTAGTGGTCTCCTTATGGCCAGGACCTTCCACGTTCCTTATGCTTTGTAAAAAGTTCTATTTTCTTTGTATTCTTCTTATTATTCTTATTCTTTTTATTCTTTTTATTCTTCTTATTATTCTTATTTTTTTATTCTTTTTATTTTTTTTATTTTTGTTATTCTTCATATCCTTCTTATTCTTTTTAATCTTCTTATTCTTCACATTCTGCTTATTCTTCTTATTCTTCTTTTTTTTCTTATTCTTGTAATTCTTCTTATTCTACTTATTATTTTTATTATTCTTCTTCTTATTCTACTGATTTTTCTAATATTTATTATTCTTCTTATTTTTCTAATTCTTCTTATTCTCCCTATTCTTCTTTTTTTTATTATTGTTCTTATTCTTTTTATTCTTGTTTTTATTCTTATTCTTCTAATCTTTATATTTTATTTATCTTCTTATTTTTCATACTCGTCTTATTCTTCTTATTCTTTTTATTCTTATTATTCTACATATTCTTATTATTCATGTTATAATTATTATTATTTTTATTCTTCTTATACTTTTTATTCTTTATATTCTATTTATTCTTCTTTTTCTTCTTATTTTTCTGATTTTTCTTATTCTTCGTATTTTCTTTTTCTTCCTGTTCTTTTCTTCTTATTCTTCTTATTCTTTGTATTTTTCTTATTCTTATTATTCTTCTTAATCTTTTTATTCTTTTTATTCTTTTAAGTCTTTAAATTATTCTTATTCTGTCAATTCTTCTAATTCTTATTATTCTTCTTTTTCTTTTTATTCTTCTAATTCTTAATTTTATTTTTATTCTTCATATTCTAGTTTTTCTTCTTATTCTTCTTATCTTCTTATTCTTCATATATGCTTATTTTTTTACTCTTCATTTTCTTTTTATTCTTTTTATTCTTTTTATTCTTCTTATTTTTTTTTATTTTTCTTATTTATCTTATTCTTCTTACTTTTGTTTTTCTTTTTATTCTTCTCATTCTATTTATACTTCTTATTCTTGTAATTCTTGTAATTCTTCTTATTCTTTTTATTCTTCTTATTCTTTTTATTCTTCTTATTCTTTTTAATCTTATTATTCTTCTAATTTTTTTTATTTTTATTAATCTTCTTTTTCTTTTTATTCTTCTAAGTTTTCTAATTCATCTTATTCTTCTTATTCTTATTATTTTTTTTATTTTTTTTTCTTCTTATTCTACTTATTCATATTATTTTTTTTATTCTTCTAATTATTCTAATTCTTCTTATTTTTCTAATTTTTTTATTCTTATTATTCTACTTATTATTATTATTATTCTTCTTCTTATTCATTTCTTCTTCTTAGTTTTTATTCTTTTTTTTATTTGTATTGTTTTTATTCTTCTTATTCTTCTTATTCTTTTTTTCTTCTTATTCTTCTTATTCTTATCAATCTTCTTTTATTCTTTTACTTCTTATTCTTTTTATTCTTCATATTTTTCTTATTGTTCTCACTACAAGAAAATGTTCATTTAGCTTGGGAATTTTAGCTAGGGGTCAATCCTTAGCTATATTGCGTGGGATTAACTAGGGAATAGAAAAAGATTTATGTTTTTTCATTGAAATGAAAATTTGCAATGGATTAGCGATGGATCAGCCATTGAATATTTTCGTATATTCCACATCAATGAAAGCGAGGAATTTATCTACGAATTAGTGATGGATTAGCGACACAATTTTTTTGTAAATCCGCTCAATAAAAGTTTAGAATCTAGCAACGGATTAGCCACAGAATATTTTCGTAAATTGTGCTCAATAAAAGTGGGGAATTTAGCAATGGATTTAACGACAGATTTTCCATAGCTTATAAAATGTGGAATTTACCGAAGGATTTAGCGATGAAATTTTTTTAGCTAATAAAATTTGGAATTTAGCAAAGGATTTAGATATGAAATTTTCTTCATAATTACATCCAAACATAGCAATGGATTTTAGCGATGAAATTCCCAAGCTAATTACATGCGGAACATAGCTACGGATTTAGCGATCGAATTTCCCTAGCTAATTACATCTCGAAAATATAGCTACGGATTTAGCGACGGAATTTCCCTTGCTAATTACATAATTAATATAGTGATGGATTTTAGTAATGGAACTTCTGTACCCAATTACTTCTTAAATATAGCGATGGATTTTAGTAACGTAACTTTCCTAGCTAATAAAATCTGGAATATATTGATGGATTTAGCGAGTGAGCTTCTCTAGCTAATTAAATCTGGAATATAGTGACGGATTTAGTGAAAGAACTTCCCTAGCTAATTACATCCCGAACATAGCGATAGAATTTTCCTAGTCAATATTTAATTATTTAATTTTTTTTAATTTATTATTAGTTTAATATTTTTATTTAAATTTGTTTATTAAATGTATTTTAATGGTTTTTAGATGAGCGATCCTTGAAAGTTACATCATCCTCGTAAAATCATAAAAAAATGATATTATAAATAAATAATTTTAAAAATATAAAAATACAAAAAAAATTATATTAATAAGGACAAAAATGACTATTTTTATTATGTATTAAATTTTAAAAAATTATACAAAAATTTTTCTAACATTTTTAATTAAGAATTGTAAAAATATTTATTAAAGTAACATTAAATAATTAATTCATTAAGTATTATAATTTTTTTCGATATTTCAAAAATTAAATTACCATACATTAAAATTTCTACTAATATAAATGTAATTTAATTCATTGTATCATAAAATATACAATATATTCAAAAATATTTGAATTGACGAATAAACTAGTAAATATAAATATTATTATTATTATCAGTAAAAAAAATTTATGATTATAGGAAACTTTAAAAAAAATTAATAAAAAATTTGATAATTTTGAAATATAATAAAAATATAAATTTTTTCATTTGAGTTAAAAGAAAATAAATTAATATTTAAAAATAAATACATAGATGTTTGCCCCTACTAAAATTTATAAGAATTATATAATTAAGTAATTTTTTTTCTATTAGCTTTTAACATTCATTATTTATTAAAATAATTAATATACCTTTTTTTAATTATCTTATCACTTTAAGTAATTTTTTGAAATTTAAAAATTATTAATGATATCAAATAATATGAAATTATATGCCTTTAAAATTATTACTTATTATCTTCGTAAAAATTAATATGATGAATTCTTAAAAATTTATTACAAAAAAAATAAATTTTTATAGATTTTTTAACATTAAGAGTATTTTATAACTCTTAGGAGAGTGACTAGAAGACAAATCATCTTTTCATGTATGTCTTATTATATAAAGTTAGTTAATTTTGTAGCTATTTGATATTTTTTTTATAAGGCTAAACATATATTTTTTAAAATTGTTTATATATTTATTGTTTAATTAATATTATAATAAAAAATTGTAAGTTGTTTATTTTTCAGGTGTACCTTGCTACAAGCACATTAATTATGTTAAAAAAAATTTGATAGTAAATCAAATAAATGAGTCTTTTTTCTATTTTATATATATATATATTATATTATTTATTTAATGTTTTTATGATTAAAAATATAAATATTTTGGAAATATATATAATTTGTTATTTAATGTTTATTTTTTCGAGAATCCAGAGTCTTCTCTAAACATTTTCAAACATTAAGCAACGCAAGTCCTCCGTAGTTCTCCATCTTTCTCACGACACCGACGCATCTAAACATATTCGAAGATTAAGCGATAATTTGTTATTGATTCGAGGTACGTTTTCTACCCTAATTCTTCATCGATTATCTTAATGAAAGAGTTTGCGTATTGATTCTGTTAATTTTTTACCAAAATTCTTCTTCTTTAATCACCATTATATGCTTGGATTGCTTTATATAAACTTTTTCATATATATACCTAATGCATTTGTGATACAATGCATTCTCATTATGCGGATGTTGATGATGCACAGTAGGTATGCCGACTTAATTTCCTTTTTTTTTACTCGACCGTATTCTATTTTTCTTAGTTTAATCACAAAATGGGTGTTTTGTGTTGGGCAGTGTGTATATAATACATAAATATATACGTGTATTTTATATATCTATAACTATAAAAATAGTATATATAAACATAACTATATATAAATATAACAAAATATATTATATATAGATATCTATCTATCTATCTATATATATATCTATCATAATTCTATATATGATACATTCAATATAAATGTCATGTATTTCCAATATAATTAGTATTATAAATATAACATTATATACATATTTTACACAAATAAAGTTATTTTGACTTTATGATAGGCTTTTAATAAGGTATATTTGAAATTTGTAAGTCATCATTATGAAATACACATCTAATAAATTTGCATTATGAAAATATCTATTATTTCATAATGTCATGCCTACCCAATAAGTATAATTAAATTAATATCTATAAACTATATTTTATACATGGCTTTATGTATAGGGAAAAATACACACTCTTATAAAAATATAAGAGTCTATTCAATATCTGTAAATTTAAAATATAGTCACATTAATATATGTTAATGTCAAATTAAAATCTGTAAACATTTATTGACCGGTTTTCAATTAGTTCAAATAAAAATGTAAAAGGCTTTATGTATATTGATACTAATTTACAAGAAATTTAAATACATGTATATATTTGACTATACTTTAATTACTGTGTTTAATTAAATGCCACATATGCTCCCTTATAAAAGCCCTAGCATTGACTATCAATATGATTCATACTAGATTAAAATATATAAGATATCCAGCTCATCTGACATACATTATTTCATATATGAATTGATGCCGTTGACTTTTTGATGGGTTTGAGAAGTTCCACCAATATGGGTGAGTAGATGTCACATATTTTATCACCGCTATAGCAATTAACTCATAAATTGTATACCCTTGGACATGATATTGTTTACTTATTTTAAGCTAACCATAAAATTGTTTACTTGAGTAAACACAAGAAACTATTTATTTATTGTAAGCTTAGATAATGAAGAAATTTGATAACTAATCCAAATAATCAATATCTATGAAATGATAATCCAGATTAATAGAGTTAACTTTTTTTTTAAAGGTTGTTTTATTATTAATTATCACCCTCTCTTTTGGCGGAGGAATACCATTTTTACAAACTAATTCTACCCTTATCCCTTTTACACCTACTTTAAACCTAATCTAGAATACTAGAGTAAAATGTAAATTTCATATCCTTCTACTAACAGTCTCTTGGCCGATCAATAACAGTCTCTTGATAGAAGAAAAATGCGTAAGAAATAATTCAACAATGCGTAAGTAATAACAGTCTCTTGGCCGATCAATGCTTAAGAACAACACACTGCCTCCAGGCCAGCTCCTTTAACCAGCCATTTCCTTCCCTCTCTAGCTTTGTCCAGCCTGCTTTCCTTTTAGTTAACCTATGCTGAGAACCTCCTTGCTACAGCTTGACTTAACCTGAAAAGAAATCCAACCAAAAAGAAGCCTACCAAACAATAAAATTACAAGCTCTCTCCTTATCCAACTTCCCTCAGGACCGGGAAGCTAACTATTTCTTCTCTTATCCCCCTGCCGACTGCAAAAAAACTGACAAACACTAACAATAATTCATTAGTTAATAATTTTCAGCCCTTTCTAGGGCTTACTCAGCCCTTTATCGGGCTTATTAGTCTCTTGGCCGATCGTGCTCTTTTATGGGTACTCCCATCTTCATACATGCTGGCTTTCATACTTACTCAAGGCTTGAGTCGGCAATGACTCAAGGCTTGAGTCGGTATTGACTCAAGACTGATAAACTCAGAACTGAATGCGACTGAGTGCCAGCTCCCATGACCGACTGATAAACTCAAGGCACTCCAAACTGAATGCCGACTCCCATGAGATAAACTCAGCACTGACTCTGATAACAGTCTCTTGGCTAATCAATGCACTTGCGCATCCGTAACTACAATAACTATGAGATAGTTATTACAGTCGTAGCTGACATTATTGCACATAACAGACTCCAGTGAAAAATGATAGTTCTAAAACACTGCCTCCAAGCCAGCTCCTCCAACCAATCGTTTCCTTCCCTCTCTAGCTTTGTCCAGCCTGCTTTCCTTTTAGTTAACCTTTGCAAACGCCTTGCTGTAGCTTAACTTAACCTGAAAAAATCCAACCAAAGCAAAACCTACCAAACAATAAATTACAAAATCTCTTCTTATCCGGCTTCCCTCAGAACCGGGAAGCTATCTCTTTCTACTCTATCTCCTGCCAACTGCAACAAAAGACAAACACTAACAACAATTCATTAGATTAATAATTTTCAGCCCTTTCTAGGGCTTACTCAGCCCTTTATCGGGCTTAAACAAACCCCCCCCCCCATTTTCAAATTAATTCATGTTTTTTGAAGCCTAATATACGGAAATGCAATTTTATCTAATCTTATTAGTCCTTTGAATTTTCCAGGTATATTCTCCCCTCTAAATTCTTGTGATCCTTTTCTCATTCCTTCTTCCGCTAATCTATCTGCAATCATGTTTGCTTCCCTATAAATATGCTTAATTTCTCCTTTTATTTCTCATAGAATGTTTCTAATATTATCAATCTCTTCTTCAAATTGCCATAAATATATCTTTCCCTGTACTAGGTCCACTAGTATTTTTGAATCCACCTGTGCTTGAACCTTTAGGTAATTGTTAGATTTACAAATTTGCAAACCCTTTTGTAGGGCTATAATTTCTGCTTGCAAGGCAGAAGATGCTATATCCCTTGATGTGAACGCTTTCAGTACCTCTCATTCCGCATTTCTTATTAAACCTCCTCCACCAGCTTCTCCCATTTCTCTTTTAAAGCTTCCATCAGTATTTAGTGTTAGACTGCCCTGCCCATGTTTATTCCAACTAACTATTTTAATAATTGGCATTTTTCTTGCTATTGTTGCAAGGTGCCATTCTTTTATTCTATCTTCCTCTTTTTTCCTGTTTTTCACTTTTATTGGACTACAAGCCGTAATGAATGCACTCTCTTTTTTTATTTCTTCCAAAATGACATTATGTTCCATTTTTACATTATCATATCTACTTCTGTTTCTAGCTTTCCATATGCACCATAGCACTATATGCGGAATGTAACTTCTAATCCATTTTAAGATATTATTCTTTGTTTGTTTTTTTGACCAGTTTTCTAGCCTATTTCTTAAATTAACTGTACTTCTTTCAATATTAGCTTCAATTTCTAATTTATTCCACACTTTTATAGCTATTTTACCCTTAGAAAATAGGTGATCCGAGCTCTCTATATCTTGATGAATGCATTCACATATTGATGCTAATTTTATGCCATTCTTCTGAATATTCGCATCTAGAGGGACAATGTTAGACATGATTTTCCACGATAAAATATTTAATTTTTGAGGCAAATCTTTTTCCCAGAGTAATTTCAATTGTAAGGGTTTTCTGCTTCGTACTAGCTCCTTGGCACTTTTTAATGTGAAGTTTCCGTTTGGATTTAAAGTCCATTTCCACCCACTTTTCATTAGTATTGTATGCTTTTCCACGCTGCTTTGTTGTTCACGCATCATTTTCCAGCTTCTAGATGCTTTTTTTATATTTTTAAAAGCATTGTTTCCTAACCCATATTTAGCTTTTACGAATGCCACCCAGATGTTTTCATCTGTTTTTATTCCCCACCAATTCTTACATGCCCACGCTTTGGATATATCTTTTAGGCTGATCAAGCCTAATCCTCCCTCCTCTTTTGGGTAACATAAATCTCTCCATTTTTTCCAGTGCAACTTATTCTTCGCTTCTTTTTTACCCCATAGAAAATTAGCCATTTCTCTTTCTAATTTTTTAATAATTGTATTTGGAGGTTGTGCCGTCATTAGAATATGTATTAATGAACTGTGTAGCACATGGGTAATTAGTGTAATTCTTCCTGCCATATTTAATAAGTTTTATTTCCAGCCGGCAATTTTATTTTTTATCTTGTCCAATAAAAAAGCAAAATATTCCTCCTTTACTCTTCCTTCATAAATTGGACATCCCAGATACATTAAGGCTCCTGTACACTGTGCGAATCCTGTGACCCTTTTAATCTTGTGAGCAATGTTTTCTGGTGCTTTAGCTGCTATCACAAATTGACATTTATTCTTATTAAGCTTTTGGCCTGTTTCTTCTTCTAGTGTTTGTATAAGCTCCATCAAGTTTTCCATTGATTTGCTACTGGCATTTGTAAATATGATCATGTCATCAGCGTATGCCAAGCAGCATATTAATGGCGTATCTTTGGGCTGTCTGTAGGCTAAGATGTTGCCATTTCTAACCTTCTCTTTTAAGTTTACTATAAAAAGATTTAAATAAATATTAAACAAAGAGGGGGACAATGGGTCCCCTTGCCTGAGACCTCTGGTTGGTTTAAATTCTTCCCCTGCCTGGCCATTTATAAAAAATTTAATCCAAGCACTAGATATACATCTATAAATAATATCTATCCAAAATTCAGAAAACCTCATTTTTATCATTATATAGCAAAGTATATTCCATTCTACTTTATCAAATGCCTTAGCTAGATCCAGTTTCATGATTACATTGTGACCTCTGACCTTAGTCCCTATATCTCTTATCATTTCCGATGTTAAATTAATGTTTTCAGTTATCAGCCTATTTTTAACAAAACCTACTTGTTCCGGCTCTATTATGTTTGGTAATATTTTGCTCAATCTTTTCTGTAACAATTTGGCTAATATTTTATATATGGTATTACATAGACTAATTGGCCTGTAATCTTCTCCTTTTTGAGGATTTGTTTTCTTAGGTATCAAAACTATGTATGAGTTGGACCATGTTTTTGAGATTTCCGCACCCGCGAATATCCAGTTGATAGCTTCTAAAACATCTTTTTTAATTATATTCCAGCTTCGTTGGAAAAATTCGTTATTCCAGCCGTCTGGTCCTGCTGCACTATCTTTATTTGCATTAGATACTGCATTCTTCACTTCTTCTTCCGTAGGAAATTCTGCTAATATTTTGTTGTCTTCTTGTGTGACTTTTCTTTTAATTTCCTCCATTAGTGTAAAGTTTCTATTTGTATTTATCCCGCTTAGGTGCTTTTTAAAAAATTCTTCTAATTCAATTTTAATATCTTCCTCTTTTTCCACCCACTCTCTGTTAGCTCTTTTAAGACCTTTTATTCCTAATCTTTGCGACTTAATTTTTGCCATTGTATAGAAAAATTTCGTGTTTTTATCTCTATCTTTCAACCATTTAACTTTCGCTCTCTGTTTCCAGTAAATTTCTTCCATATGCATTCTTAGCTTTAATTCAGCTTTAGCTTTATTAACTTCTGTTCTGGTAGTTTTGTTTTGGATATTCTCATATTATTTCTCTGTTGTTATGGCTTTCTGCTCCACCTCTTGAATTTTCTTGGCCACATTGCCAAACACTTCTTTGTTCCATTTATTGAGAGCCGATCGTAGTGCTCTCAATTTTTGTCCCAATCTCTGGATGGGGTTACCCGGTATCGGTTTTTCCCATGTGTTTTTAACTATAGATTCAAAATCATTGTGTAAGCCCCACATATTTTGGTATATGAAGGCCTTCTAGCTTACCTTCTTTTTTCGAAGACTTACCAGGAGCTGGCTATGATCTGAACAAGTTCTGCTTAAATGCTGAACTTTAACTTCCCCCATAACATCTAGCCATTTTGTATTAAGTAACACTCGATCAAGTCTAGACCAGATCATTTCCTTATTTTTCCAGTTATTACACCAGGTGTAATTTGTACCTAGGTATTCTACCTCCATTAAACTTGCACTTGCAATAGCCTCATTGAATTGAGTCATTGCTACCGGGTTTGGTGTCCTGCCTCCCTTCTTTTCCGATGGGTTTCTAATTGTGTTGAAATCTCCTCCTATAATTCATGGAGATTTCGTGAGTGCTATTTTTTCCATTTCATGCCAGAGCATTTTCCTTTTTTCTTTTGCGTTACTTGCGTAAACAGCTAAAAAAATAGTCTCTGAATGCTTAGCCATTTTAAAGTTTATTATTTGATCATTTTCTAATAAAATTTCAATGTCTATGGGGCTATTCCACATGATCCATAATTTACTACAGTGATTCGAGAAGGCCTTTTGCATGCCTATCCTCATCCTATATTTTTCTATCTGGTCTATAGTTACCATCGGTTCAGCTAAAATTACTACTTTTAGTTTATGTATTTTAATTAAATTTCTAATTCTATTTATTGTAGGAGCATTTGCTACTCCTCTTATATTCTAATATAAACTATTCATAATAAAGTGTACTTGGCTTGCGCTCTAGTAGTACATTTCGATTCATATTTCATGTTAGTATATTTCTTTATGTTTCTTATAGTTTTACTAGTACTCAGTGGGGCTTGCTCTACCTTCTTTATTTTATTTATCTTTTCCAAGCTCATATTTAATTCCATAATTTCTTCTAAGGCTTTTTTCCTATCTTTTGGTGCATGTCTGAATTTCTGTTTTTTAAACAATAGATCATCCTTTGGTGCTTTCAGAACTAAATTGTTTTCTTCATCAGTGTTGCTGGACAGTGGCCAGCTTTTAGATTCTATTTCCTCTTCAGAAAGCAAGTCATCCTCATCCCAATCATGCATATTTATATGTTTTAATAACTGATTTTTTTTCCTTTTAAAGATTGATTTTTCCCTCCCTAGCCTTTCTACTCCTTCCACTTCCCTTGGTATTTTTTCCAGCCATTTTCTGATCTCCTCCATATTGTTATTATCTCTCAGCTCTATCCTTC